>PVHP010000652.1:0-133104 GCA_004024765.1 Zapus hudsonius
AAAACTTACTGTTCTTTGCATTAGAAGAGGAGATGCTGTTCCTTCCTCTTTAAAACTTGATTCCATTCCGATTATATCCTCAATAACATCCTCCACCTAGCAAAACACAGTACATTTAGAACATTGTAAACAACAAGAAAAGTGGAGCTTCAACATAAATGAGTAAGCTCTAAAATTATTTTTGATATTTAAGTTTAAATATTGACCATATGAAAGCACATAATCGTAAGAACAATTTATGATGTCAGGATGACAAAGACATGCTATTTTCCCTGCTGATTAGATCCAATGGGCCACACCTTTAGGAATCAGTACCCACATAAAAAGTGTTCTCATGAAGGACTGCCAAGCCCACACACTTAATATTTTGAAAGACTTCCTATAAGCATCATTTTATTACTTTTAAAATGTTTGCTTGCCTCTTACAGGTAGATAGCCAAAGATCAAGAGTCAAATTTTAGCTGACTAGTCACATAAATGTAGACTATATGAAAACATATTATTCTCTCCTTCTCTAATAACTAATGTAAGTAACAGGAATGATATCAATACTCATAAGTATCTAAAAGAGTAATAGCACCACACACTTATATGTTGAATGAAATATGCCAGGCAGTTTTTAAGTGCTTTGTACACATAATTTATATTAGTGATTGAGATGAAACTCCGGTCCACATGTGAGGCAAGAACTTTCCTAATGGAGCTATTGCTCCAGCCTGCACACATTACTTAATCCTCACAGCAACCCATGAGGTAGGTACTATTCGTATCTCCATTGGGCAGAAGAGAAAACATGAACAAAAGGAAGTAACCCTGGCTGCTCCTAAATTATAGGTCCTGTTGTCTTTCTCAACTCCTTCCCCAAATAAACTTTCTTTCCTCTGTAGAGGTGCTTTGAGCCAAGGGATGATTTTTGTAAAGTGTATGTGTGTTTTATTTTTTATTTATTTATGGAGAGGGTTAGCTGACTGGATCTCTTGCCTCTGTGCAAACAGGCACCAGATTCTGGCAACACTTTTTGTATTCAGCTCAAGTGGGTATTTTAGGATTGAACCTGGGCCTCCAGGCTTTGAAAGCAAGTGCCTTTAAGTGCTCAGCCATCTTCTCAGCCCCCCAAAAGTGCATGTGTATGTGTGTGTGTGACTATATTTTCTCTCTTGCTTTTTCAGTCCCTCTTTTTTCTCTCCATTGTAGATCTACCTGCCTCTCTGCCATTTTATTTTTAGTGAAATTTTAAAATATGATATACCCAATGACACCATGAATGCTGTTTATCAAACAGCAGTACTGTGAATTTCCTATGACATATTAAGAGATAACCAGGAGTAAAGCCTTGTAGATACAGAAAAATATCTTATGACTTCATTAACGTTATCATTTCAGAAAAACTGTTGACCAAGTTGAGTCAAGTCTTGAGAGACTTCTATTAGGATACTCTGAAAGATAAGTTGCCAAATGTCAGAACACTATTCATATAGAAAGTTAACAAATGTTTGCTACACAATATTGATTATCAGAACTGGAGCTACGATAGCAAACAGTGTAAAGTTCCTGCCCTCAAGGAGCTCAAATTCTATTCAGGAAGCAGACAGTGGGCCCTATGGATACCGACATTGACTGAATTCATTATTCATTTACTTTCATACTTATGAAAATATGCACTGATTGTTATTGGAAATTTTTCTTAGAAGCTGGCATATATATTAATAAGGTGTGATATTTTTATCAAGGAATCAACAAGGTGAGCATGAGAAAACATTTAACAACCATTTAGAAAATATCACGTGCTTTGAAAATGCCATGATAAATATGAGTTATCTACATAATTTAAGTGCTGCTACAAAATCCCAGAAAACTGGTGGCAAATTTATATGAAGAATCAACAGTGGGAGACCAAAGAAATCTCAAATCAATGTTTCAGAGAGTGTGAAAGTTACTCAAACAAACGATATAGACTGAATAAGAGAAGGTAATGAAAGGATGGAAGAGAGAACCCAGACACCAGAGGCCTGTATAACATGCTAAATGACAAGTCTTGGCTCTGAAGGACCAGTCATTATGAGTACAAATGATAATTTGATCCTGGAAAGACATATTGGAAAATGTTTCTGTTGATTTTTACATGTCTTTGGCTCAGAGAACTTTAACGTCCTAATTATTCTGAATTCCAATCACCAAATGCTGAATCTCACGATACTCTCACAGATCTAACCGGTGGTACTATGATTTCTGGGATCTTCTTTGAATTAAGTAAACATTCCCTGATGTCTGAGGTATAACAGCTCTGGTGTCAGAGTGAAGGGGGAAGGCTGGGGATAGAACCATTTCAATGGAAACGGGCATGAGGGAGAAGAGGTGAGCTAAAGTTAACCCTGAATGAGGAGTCACAAGGAAATCTGCTACTAAGGAAGCTATTTAAAAAATAAACTAAATAAAATAAAAGAGATTGAACAAGGGTGTCTTGTGTGTATAGATAAAGCTGGTCCCTCAAGCCAGAGGGTTATTAAATAAAGTTCCACTGCCAGGTGTGGACTAGCTCCATACAAGCTGTAGGCTAGAGTCCCCGAGTACTCCACAACAATACAGTCCATTGCCCCTACAGTAGGTTACCCACCCAAACTGCATTACACAACCTTATTGATGAAGATACCACACAATTTGGTTGCTGGACTAGAAACCTGTTCCCTGCTAGATGACTTTCACAACACCAGGAATTATGCAGTCTCTGTGGAGAAAATTTTCATCTTAGTATGCCATGGTCCATGTGTGCTAAAATATTGACCAATTTCAACTCTCCAGGCAAGATGTGCCCTCTAGTGCAATAAGGGAATGACTGCTGAGAAGGTAACCCACTGCTTTCTGATTGAATTTGAGACAGGTTCCATCAGAAGGAATTCATATCAGGTACTGTAAACATTGCCCCAAACCCATGGCTGGTGTGATCATAGGCCCTAGTGGAAAAAATAGTTTTGCTAAGTACACATGATGTGCCTGTCATGATTAGTGCTACTCAGTTTTGATCAGAGACTCTTGTTTAACAGTGTGCAGAAGTTACTGCAGAGACTCAGCTAGTCAAAGTGGGGAGAATACGTGACTGTTGAATGTACGCCCCCATGGGACAATGATACAACCTCCTTCCATGCTCAGGGAACACCAAGGAAGAAGCATGTAGAGAATATAAGAGCAGGAGGTAGGACTGGAGTGTTGTAGAACATTGTCTGCTTAGCCATTGCACTCTGGAACGTTCAGCAGGTACAAATACTGTTGAGATTTCCACTAGATAGGGTTTGTCAACATCTCCCATTGGGAGGGAGCAGTCAGAGGTCTTGCCTGCTGGGAGGATTTACAGGTAGTTAAAGAATGCTAAAGGTGAGGGGATCAGGAGGTCACACCCCTCCCTGAAGATTTATGGGAAGCTGATGGTCACCAGGGAAGGGGGAGACATTGTCTTCAGAGGTGGAGCCACTGGTAAGACCCTTGCTCCTGTAAATAACCCCTCACCCTTATGGCTCTACTTTATGCTGTTGTCATAAAACTCTGGGTCACAACAAACAAACAGGTAAAAAAAAACTAGACATGAAAATATAAGGAGAGAAGTTGGGAAGATGAAGGAGATCAATGAGAGTGGTGGGGATAAGGGAGGACAGACAGGATCAGCACATCATACAGGAATGAAAATATCATAATCCTAAAATCCATAATTATGTATGATTAATGCACACTAAGTGAAAACCATTTTTAAAGCTTGGAAAAAAATTTTAAATGTTAATAGCCACCATCTCCTGAGCTCCCACCATGGCACTGTACTTGGAACTGCTGAAGTGCAAGCATCCAAATGACTTCTGCCACTCGTGGTGGTGCACTGTACAATCCCTTCACGGGGGAGAGCAAGGAGGAGGGTCATGAGATAGAGGCCAGCCTGGGATAGAGTTCATGGGCTGCCTAAAGTACATACAGAAAGCCTGTTTCCAAGAAACAAACAAAAACAGAAATAAGAAAACACCAATCATACAAAATCATTATTATAAAATGGGAGACATTAATCTGAGCCAACAAGGCTAGGAGGTGCGAATTCTATAGGATACTGTCCTTACACAAAGACTGTCTACTTTCTACTTTGAGACATGGACTCCGAGTAGCAATCTAAGTAAAAGAGGAAGCTGCAACAACATAAGCTGAAACCAAGCTTATTTTCTATGAATGATGGCAGTATGTAATATCACATGCATTGCACGTGAACGTCAGACACTGCACACTCTTTAAACCCATCATAGTCTGGATAAAACTATAATAAAATTGGCATTTATGATGACCATGAGATATTTTGTACATAGAGTTTAAATTGCAATGGTTAAAATATAGAAATGTTCAGAGTGGCCCTGGGTAAATGAACCCCTGGAAATGAACACCCCCTTTCCAGCCATGAAACTCTCTTCCTTCCATGTCACGAACAGAACACTAAGGACCCAGATATCCTTTAGATATACAAAATTTTTCTAAAAGCAAAGATAAGATGTGAGCCTGGGGAATAAAAAATGTACTGAAAAAACAGAAGACTAACATAATATATGCTGCTTATCTATCTTGTGTTTTTAAAAACTTACTTTATAAGATACAAGATGACTTTCTACATTTTTGCCTAAAATTGACTGGTATATTCATAACCTTTGGGATTTTTTTTTTTTCTTAAAAAAATCAGTCTTGCGCACAAGAAAATGAACTTTGCAAGAGGTGCTTGTGAGGTAAATTGTATGGGTGTAGTTCTAATATTTACTGTGCAGATGATTTTCAGCCTACATGTATTTTCTGTTCTTCATAGAGTGAACAGAGCATCGGCTCTACACTCCATTTCTGAAGGTTCTTTACTCGTCTCCTACTGAAAAGTTTAAGTCAATATGCGCCCAGAGATTTACATCCAGTTAGGGGTTTCAGAGAGTCCTTACAGGGCAACTGTTGTTGTTCATTGAACAACTGATCCGTATTCTGTTCCATTTTCCAAGGTAATGTAAAATTTGTTTTTTAAAACCCTCTCTCATTAGGATTCAAGTAATGGGATTCTGAGTACAACTCTTTTGTGCCTTCAGGCTACAAACGTAATACTGAATACATATCAAGCAGAAATCAGTATTTATCTCCAGGATTTTAGGTTGGGTGACAATGTTTGAAGTTATCACAGGACTAGGCCCATCTAAGAGATCAAATGAAAATCAAAAAAGGGGAAACGAAGAGACAACTGAGTTATAACATATTTTTTTTTTTTGTTTTTTTGAGATATGGTCTTGCTCCAGCCCAGGCTGACATGGAATTCACTATGTAGTCTCAGGGTGACCTCAAACTCAAGTCAATCCTCCTACCTCTACCTCTACAAAGAGACACTAAAATATTTTTCCAAGTTCAAATTATTTCCCATTTTGATTTATTTTTTAATATTTTGGAAGGTCCATTTTAAAACAAATAACAATAGAGATGAACTCCATGAAGCTAGGCATTCAGGTCCATTACGTTCTAGTTATTTAGTAGGTGCCAGGGAAGAATTTTTTGAAAATAGAAAATAACATATTGAAAATAACTTAAAACTTTAGGTATGTCTCTACATACTAGAAAGCCCATAAAATGTAATAAGATTAGTTCTACTCTAGTGAATAATTTTAGAGCGCAAATTAAATGATCGTTCAATAATTTCTGCCTATTTGTTTCATTTCAGCGACTATTTCAGTATTGAAACATTCCTCAACTAAAGTTTCGCAGAGCCTATTTACAATTAGAGTTAAATCTTCTAAACACATATAATCATTAGTGCCTTATTGATAATCGAGTATTAAAAAGGAATGCTTATAATTGATTATGCATAATGACTGAAATGGATATACTTAAGAATTAGAAACCAATTAATTCAGAGAACGTTTCTTTTATTTTAATTTGCATCTGAAATGCTAACCGTAAAATTATTAACTTCTGCTTCCTTAAGCAGTCTTTTGCTCAACAGTAATGATAGACTTTTCAGAAGCAGCTGTTTAACGTACATGCCATTCTGCTGTGCCATCCTCTGTCCCCAGAGTCAGCAGTCTGGAGAGTGGGTTCCCTGCCAGGCCGGCAGCACTGTCAGGACTCAGGCATCCATGCTGCGTCAGAAGCAGGCAGCCTGCTGCTGGCAGGGGTGGACCTTGGAGATTCTGGTTGACAGTTTGGTGGTCGAGGGTCATGAAGGGTTTTACTTGATGTCTCTGGACCTTCTGTCGCTCAGGCCTTCTAGGACTTTCCAAGTGTGTATGTACCTTCAGAAACAGAGCCAAACAAAGGCAAAGAGGGGCATCACATGGTGAGTCAGAGTTCTGGTTCCAGCAGCAGAAATATACAAGGAGCCCCCCAACCCTCTCCATCCCTCGACCCCTGCTCTCAGAGATGCTCACTGCTTCCGTCCTAAATTATAAAAGATTTTGTCAAGCACGTTGTGGTGGTTTGGATCAGATGTCCCCCATGCACTAATGTTTCTATACTAGTTCCCCAGCTGATGGTAATTTGGAAGGTGGAGTCCTGAGGAGGTGTGTTGTTGGGGGAGGACCTTGAGTTTTATTAGCCCCTAGCTTGCCAGAGTTAGTTCCACTCACTAGCCTGCTCCTGTTGTCCACCTGCTGTGTTAGCAGCGATGTCCAGCCCCTGCTCATGCTAAGCTTGTCCCTGACATCATGAAGATTCCCTTTGATGTTCCTCCCATCAGCTGCTTTTAGTCTGAATGAGAAGGGAACTCCAACACAAGTCAAGTTTACAATATGGTTAGTGTTAACCAGATTTTGAAAGTGAATAACTACTACAGTTAGGAATAAATATATGCGCAGCAATATTTTTGAGTTTCTAAAAAAATCAGGAAAACCTAAAACACCATCACAAGTAGCAGTTTGAATAATATGAACAATTTTACTATGTATGTACACACTACTGGTCTCCTTTACGTAGAAATACTATGGAATATAGTGAAAATTATAACATTGTGCACGAATGAGCAGAGACTAAATATGCATGCACTAATTATTAAGTGAGATATCAAATGTGATCAGTAGTAAAAATCTTTTGAATCCTCTGTATTTTCCAATGTTTCTGTACGGAGCATCGTCGTTTTTATCTGTTGGTTTTTATTTTACTGTTTCTATATTGTAGCCTACAATAATAACGAATTGGTATGTATTGTCATCATTGACAGATGAAAGCATTGAGAACAAAGTCTACTTATTAATAGATGCCAACTAAACCACAGTCTTATCTCTGAAATCCCTTTTCTAAAATGTACCATTTGAAATTCTGAGCATCTTCAGTTTAGTTACCATACTTAATCTCATCCCATCATTTGTAAAAGGACAACTTTAAGCACCTCAAGCTTTGCCTTTAAAAGCCAGGAATGAGATATTGCCTGCCGTTGTTTTTATATTTACTACGCTGTGATGTGGAGTCTGATACATTTCCCTCAAGTGGCCTATATATAAACCTATTTAATTTTCCCTCCTGTTAAACAATAGCAAAGATTGCTCTACAGTGCTTATTTTTCTTTTTATTTCAGTTACACAAACTACTTCTTAAATCCCTTACCATGCGTTAGCTCAGATAAATAGCCTTTAGAAAGTATTTTGCATGTAAATTAGCTGGTTGGGGGTACAATATTGTAGTAGTTACTTTAGTCTTACTATGATTTGCTGACATTTTTAGCATTAGTTTAATTGTGTCCCCATAAAATAATTTTTCAGTCATACAAAGAGATTTAAATTGGTAATAAAGATTACACATATTACTAATTATATTGCTATGAGCTTTAAAGTTATAAAATAACATTTCATTAAAATGCCAATGGTAATTTTGAAAAAGTAACTATTTAGAATATCCTGTAGTTGCTAGAATATACATTGTAAGGAAACAGTTTCTCAGATGTGAGCCATCTTTCATACTGTGTGATGGAATGCCACAGAGCATTGTATGCAGACAAATGGAAAAAACTCTCCTGTTCCAAAAATCACGTTGATCCAGAATTTACACCTTCATTAAGTAGGTCAATTTCCACTTTTACCCATTGATTCTAAAAGCAATAATATGGAGCTCATATTCTCATGTGATAACAAGAATACAGGAGAAGTTGTAGATATGATACCAGGGTTCCTGGAGTTTTAAAATCTATTAGGTAGAATTGATTTCAGCCGCAACAGCAGCAGCAATATCAAAGAACAGTTAATAGCCTCAACATTATCCAACTTGTGTGTAATGTTTTATTTTTTGTTTCAAACCTAGAAAACAGGTCTCATTGGTATTCCTGTTGTACTCTAATGTAGTAACTGAGATTCCTAAAGATTCAGTGGCATTCCTCTTGTCACTCAGTATTGAGGGACCCAGGGCTTGCATACAGAAGCTGCCAGTCACCTGTACACCGCAGTGTTTCATCCTGAGCGAATGACTCAAATGAGCCAAGTGTAAAGAAAAGAAATTTAAATGACACAAAAGCAGTGCTTTTTTATATGCATTTTGGGAGAGAAAGTGAATATGAGCCACACACAAGGTAGAGATGGTCCCAAACCGTGAAAAGCAAGGAAATATCAAACTAAAAGGATCAAGATGATCTCAGAAGTGAGAAGAGTCACAATCTGGGTCATGAAAAAGAACGCACACAATTACTGTCTCCTTCTCAAGCAAGACTCCATCTTTTGTTGTGGCTTTTGTAGCAGGAGAGAGTAAAGTCTTCCCTAAACCGCTGGCTATTTACAGGGAATGGCCTTGGACGCTATCTCTACAGCATCTGTCAAGTAAGCAGGAGAGTCTTAACGTTTCCTGGAGCAGGAAAGAGTCAATAAAGTGAGATTACACTACTCCCCAGAAAGTTGCTGACTTCTTCCAGATAATCAGAAAAATGGGGCAAGTCAATAGGAAACAATAGTTAAGCCTTTTCCAAGCACATCTAAGACACTCAAATTTCCTGAGTTTGAAAGTCCTAAAAGATTTTGTTGGATTTTTGTTTTATTAAGTGCTCCAATATTTAGTGGGATGGAATAAATTGAAACTTCTGATTGCTGTTCCTTTCTCTATTAAGTATATTTGTTAAGTGTCACCTGTGGGATACTGAGACAGAGCCTATTCTCGATGGCTTAGTTAGTCTCATCATGGCCAGAGAAGTAAGAAGTGAGTTCTCCAAGGGCAAGAAGTATATCCGACTTGCTGGCTGTACTGTTACTATGCTACTGTTTATCACCCAGAAAAGATACAGAGTAGGTATCTGAAACAGAACAAGCTCATAAGTGTGCAGGTAATGAAAGAAAGAATAATCAGTAGAATCCAGTATACATGATGAGAGGGAATTTCAGGAATCGCTAGATGGGCAGCTGTGTCATAATGAGAATATCAGTCTTAAATGTTAGAGGTAACGTAGATTTATTTGGTTTCTCATTGGACTGACAAAGAGATTATGACCAACAAAATGAAAGGACATTTTGTTATTGAAAATAATGAATAATCCATATCTCCAAAATTCTGAATCAAATTTCAGTGTTATTTTCCCTAAACATACTAAATAAAAAGTATATATATATATATATATATATATATATATATATATATATATATGTGTGTGTGTGTGTGTGTGTGTGTGTGTGTGTGTGTGTGTGTATGTGTGTGTGTGTGTGTAATATTTCTACTCCCAACAAATCTTACAATCACATCAATAAAGGCCCATTTGTAACAATTTTGGTGTTTTTGTTTTTGTTCTTTGCCTGCTATACCATGTCTGACTATAAAGAAAAAATTAAAAGTCATACTAAAAGTCAAAGGAACAAAATAAGAAGATGCAAATACAACAACACTTGAGAATCAGACTCAGGTAGGGCTGAGTTGAAAGTGAAAGACTTTCGTAAATATTCTAATGTTGCTGATCGGTGAATACCTCATATGCAGGGCCACATGGGCAATGTAAACGATGTAAGGACATTCTAACTAAAAGATCAACAAGAAATGCTAAAGATCAAAAGCATCTAAGAAAGTGTGCAATCCCTTTGGTAGCCTTATTAGATGGGACTGGAGAAAGAATACCTGAGCTTGAGGATTCCTTCATAGTAAATTCAATAATTTAAATACAAAGACATATAGAAGATGTTTGGAAAATAAGAATAATTGAAACCTGTGGAAGCTACTAAAGTTTTATTGCCTAATGACAAGAAAGGAATAAAACAGTACCTAAAACAATAATGACAGGATTTCTCCAAATTACAGTTAGACATCAAAGCACGCATCAGAAATCTCAGAGAACACTAAGAATAATAAACACAAAAAAGCTGTGAAAAGAACAAATAATGAATGAAAATTGAAAAAAAAAAGAGAGGCAGAAGCCAATGAACTATGCCTGGTCATATTATTATCAAAAATCAAAATAAAAAAGCATTCTGAATGAAAATGTTGAAAAATATTTTACCTTAAATAAAAGAATATAAGAATTACACCTGGCTTTTGCTAGAAGCTATGCAAGCTAAAAGAAATTAAAGGAAAAAGTTGAAACTTTTGAAGGTAACACATTAATCCAGAATTCCGTACTCTGAAACTTTCCTCCAAAAATGAAGGAAAAATAGTTTTCAAGAAAAAAAATTTAGAAAATTTCTTGACAGTAGACTTGTTTTGCAAGAAGTGTTAAAAGAAGCCCTTTAGCAGGATAATAAGTAATGTAAGTGGAAATCTCAGAACTACTACATAAATAGAGAAAAAGCATTCAAAAAGGAATAAGTGTAAAGCAAATTAATGTTTTATTATATTTTTCTTGATCTAATGTAGAATTTTCTTCAGTCAAAAGTATCAATTATATATGTTTTGCATGATTATATGTAAGTATATATCCATGTGTTTGTCTGCACTTATGAATAAGTGAATGATAGCAATAATAAAATTAACAGGGTGGGGGCTTAAGATTATTTTGTTACTAGAAGGTATTGAGATTATATGTGAATTGCAATCGTGTTATTTAAAATTTGCTTCGAATTTTTAAAAATATGCATAGGAAGACAAATATTTAAGAGCACTAAAATCAGTATTTAAAGAGTGTAAGTGAAGGACTGAGGAGGAGGCCAAGGGACTGAAGACATTTGCTTGTAATCCTATCCAGCAGAGTACAGTTTGCTAGCACCCATGTAAAGCCTGACAAGGTGGCACATGCATCTGTGATTCCCCCTGTGAGAAGGGCCACAGAAGGTGGAGACAGGAGAATGTTCAAATTTGTGGGCCAGCTAGAATGATGCAAATGCAGGGGAAGAAGCCAAAAGGGCGTGCTCCTATCTCAAGCTAGGTGGAAGGAAAGGATCAACTTCCTGTGGCTCTTCTCAGACTTCCACATACACACAGTGGCCCATGGGTACCTATAAATACACATACAACATAAACATCCATACACACATCAACATGCACAAATAAAGTTTAAGTGAAATGGTACAAAATAAGAGTGATGGCATGATCAAGTGGTTGATTAAGGAACTGGTAAGATGGATTAATTGGCAAACATCTTTGCTACACCAGCATGAGGGCCTGAGTTGAGATTCCCCAACTCCATGTAGAAAGTCAGATACATTCGTGCATACAGAGAGAAGGGGTGTGTAGAGAGAGATAGTCCTTGGGTTTGCTGGCTAGGTACTCTAGTTTAAGCTAGGAGATCCAGGCTCAGTGGCAGACCTTGCCTCAAAAAATAAGGTGAAGAACAATTGAAGAAGACGTCAGACATCAACCTCTAGTTTCCATAGGCATGGATGCAATGCATTTGCACGTGTGTACACACACACATACACACACTTAAATAAATAGTACATATTGATTAAAATACATAGATGTGCATACAGACATCAAAAAGCAAGACAAGGGCTGGAGAGATTGCTCAGTGGTTAAGGCACTTGCCTCCATTGCCTAAGGCCCCTGGTTCAAATCCCCAGTACCCACATAAGCAAGACCCACAAGGTGGTGGCCCTGGTGCTCTCTCTCTCTCTCTCTCTCTCTCTCTCTCTCTCTCTCTCTCTCTCTCTCTCTCTCTCTCTCTCTCCCCCCTTGAAAATGAATAAATAAAATATTTTTTAAAAATTAAAAAAAAAGCAAGACAAGTTCTGGGTAAGGGTTACTTTAACGTGTATTCATCATTTCTAAAAACTGTGCCACTGTAACAGGGAATGTCGACAATCGGGAAGGATATGCATGTGTGGAATTAAAGTACATGGAAATATCCATGTCTCCACACAATTTCATTGTGACTTTAAAGCTGCACTAAAAATTGAGATCTTTATTTGTAAAAAGAAAATGATGCTTAGATCCATTCATAAGAAAACCACAGGCAATGTGCTTCATAAGTAAACAAAAGTAAAAAAAAAAAATTAGAATCACACAGATTTCTTTGAGATCCAAAAAAGAAAAGTTAGGCAAGAAATTAAAGGAGCCATCTCTGCGCTGGAAAGAACATGTCACTGGGAAAATCACAATCATAAGTACAAAGTATAAATATCTGTGATTTCCATGTGTGTTCCTTTTCTGTTTCTGTGTTTAGAATCAACGCAGATTCCAATTTCCAATAAAACTGATAGAGATTCATGAGAAAACAGCTTAAAAGAAGTTGCTTATATTCTCTGATAATATCAGTTGAAACATCAGTAAAAATGATTTTTTAGGGTATAGGGTATTTTATTTTAAATCCCACAGTTTGGATAAGCCTTAGGAGAGATGAAGACTGCAAATCGCCAGATTTATTCAAAAGTCTATTAAAACTATGTAAAGGCTATAAAGTGACTGGTTTACATTGGACTTAAAATCTCCTGGAAGGTAGACGATAGAGGGAAATAAAGATCAGAGAGGATGCACTGGTTGGAAGTCCTTCTCTCTCCCCACATGGAGAGGTGTGCATTGTTACACAGTTGATTTCAAGATTGTCTTCTAGATGCGTGTATTCATTCCCCGACTCTACACTCTAAATTTAAAAAAATTATTTATCTGCAAGCGGGTAGAGTCAGAGAGACATAGAGAAATGGGTGTGCCAGAGCCTCCAGCCACTGCAAATGAACTCCAGATGCATGCACCACATTGTGCATCTGGCTTTATTTGGGTTCTAGGGAATCAAACTCATGTCACTAGGCTTTGCATGCAAGCACTTCAACCCAACCATCTCTCCAGCCCCACTCTAAACTTTTGACCTAGATCTTTTATTGGTTTAGAGCCTACCGACTAGTTTAACAGAATTCATTCTACAAGAAAATGAGTGGTAATGTGAAGTAAACCGGTTATTATGTCCACATAATGGAAAATACATTGGGGAACTTGATCAATTTTATAATTTTTGATTCTACAAAACTGTCTACTTGTACCATACATCCTTAAATATTGCCATATACCATATAAATTCTTTTAAATAAAATGCATGGTTGTATTTATTTTAGTTTCTTGAAAAGGTTCACTTTTTACACAAAGAAAACAGCAGGGAATGGTAAAAGCTCTCAGCTAATTCTTTCAACATGCACTCAGAAAACACTTAATGAGAGTTGGCTTTTTGTTAAAGCAAGTCTCAAGGGAAAGTCATTCCTCTCCAGAAAGCAGGGCTGTGGCCCTCATGTCCCCATCCACCTGGAGACCACTTCTGTAACCTGAGGGCCAAGAACCTGGGAGGAGATGAATCAGTTTTGGTAATGCTCCTCAGGACTTCACACCACAGGATGGTGCCACTAAATTCACATTTACTTCAGTAGCAAGGTATTTTGTCACCTTTATTTTGACTGGCCAATCATATTAGACAGCAAACCCAAGGACCTACCTAATAAGACCACCCATTCAAAGAGAAGTAAAACTAATTAATATATTGAATACTTGCTTGGAGGTAGTAAGCAAAGCTTCCACAATTACCACTTACACCCACACGTGCCTAGAGACATACCAAACAGCAAGACAATTGTGTTCACTACAGTATGACAGCCCTACTTAACTTTGTTAATTTTATACTAAGCTTGAGTTTAATTAATGAAGTCAAACATTTGGACTTCATAAGTGAATAATAGGTAACTATTAATTATGTCTCTGATATCAGAGGTATATAAGAGGAAATCTATTTTGGGGGACTTATGAATCTACTACCTCCTAGGTACCAACTCATAATAGCCACATGATGTGTGTTAATGTTCTGCAGTAAAGATTAATAACTCACTTCTTCAACCCTTACTCTCTCACAGCAGTCTGTGGATATGATATACCCATAAATCTCCTCTTGACTAAACCTAAAATTATACAGTCGAGCTTGTCTGATTGAGATATAACTGCTGAACTAAAGTAGGACTCAGTTCATCAAAAGTTTTACTTGAATTTCTTAATAACTGTCAGCATATTTCAACGGAATATTATAGAATCCAAAGCTATTTCATGGATAATAATATAAAATGCGCTAGTAACATATTTCTTCCATTCTGATCATTTGAATTTGGGTAATTCTAGTGGTGTGTCTTTTAAGGAGAGATCCACATTTAAAAGACTTTGAAATGGCTTGAATATTGCTAAGCAGAGTTCTATCTCAATACTAGCAGGAAAACCCTTGCCTCCAATCAGTACTAACATTTAGACCCAAAACGTCTTACATCCCTCACAACTCCATCCGGCTTCATGCACATATTTTGTCTTCTTTATATTGCTTTCTCAATCAAATTGCTATGTTATATCTTAAATAGAAATAGAACAAATATCAGCAATGACTTCTGTTTGGTTTGGCCTTTTTAAAAAAGGTTTTTATTTATTTTCAAGCAGAGAGAGATAGAAGACAGCAAGAGAGAGAGAGAGAGAGAGAGAGAGAGAGAGAGAGAGAGAGAGAAAGAGAGAGAGAGAGAGAGAGAGAATGGGCATCCCAGCACCTCTAGTTACTGCAAACTCCAGAAGCATGTGCCACTTTGTGCCTCTAGGTTTATATGGGTACTGGGAAATCGAACCAGGGTAATTAGGCTTTGCAGGCAAGTGCCTCAACCACTGAGTCATCACTCAACCCCCTGGCCTGCTTTTTAAAATTATGTCATTAAAATTTTGACCCATAAGCATTAATCAAGAATTACATCAAGGGTTGGGTTTGTCTCATTTAATCTATACTGATCTCAGTCTTTGATGGAGATTTTTTTTTTGTATTTTTCAGAAGGCAGTGAGAGAGCTGGGGATAACCCAATTCTACCACCAATGATGATGGCTGACTTCCTGGCAGGAAACAAATCATCTCTGGCCTATCATGCAGGGCCCAAATGAAACCTACGGGACATTGATGAGATAAACAGGAGACCGTTTACCACAGCAAGTCAGATAACCCATGAAAGGTCAATGGAGACTGACAACAATGATACCCAACACAATTCAAAGCAGAAGTCCAGAGACACTTAAGATCTCAACAATATACCAGACTTAAAACTTACCCACCATGACTCAGGGAACTGAGAGGAAGAGGGGGTGGAAAGATTGTAAGAGTCATGGTGGAGGACAATATCCAGAGACATTGGCCCTCTCAGCAACAACACACAAAGGGGGCAGGGAACCTGGCTACCTCTTGGGCAGGTTATAACCCCCTAACCTATGGACAGATCCAGTATGCCTACTGAGGACCTACTGGTAAGGTAGTGGGTAAGGGAAAAGAGAGGAGGGAAATGGGGGAACCATCACAAGATTTTCTCATACAATGTACCTAATTATTCATAATAAAGATATTAATAAAAAAGAGTCACATCAGAGATTATCATTTTTACTTTGCTTCAAAATAATAAACAATCGTATAAACAGTAGTCAACTAACACATCAATGACTATGAACATTGAGAATATTCAAACCATGAAACTTTAAAATCTGTATTTAAAATCTGTAAAAAATAAAATTCTAGCATTTATTAATTTTTTCATATTGCCCACTTCAACCTGATGTGTTGGGATTCAAACCCTTAGACTCATTTGTAAGAGTTAAATAAATACCACTGAGCTACAACCTCCAGGTCAATTCTACACTTTTTTTTTTGTATGCCAAGTACAGGTCAGGTTTCATAGGCTCTAGGGATATTATAACAAAACGTATAGAACACATTTTAAAGAGTTCACAATCTATTAGGAGAGATCAATATTTAAACATGTAATTTTAATACAATGTGACAAGTCCTGTGAAAGCAAAAGTTCTCATAAAATCCAGCATAAAGACCTAGATAAAATATGAACAAGCTATTCAAATGAAAGACAGCTTTGTTATGATTTTCACTAATTCATTCTTTTAATAAATAGATTCATCCTGTGTACTATGAGCTTTTGTATCATTAGCAATTTTCACAAAGTCAAATTTGGGCCTTCAAAAAAAAGTTGGACCCTCTCTTCATGAAGCTCAATAAAAGTAGAAGAGACAGATTATATTTGAACAATCACATAAATAGCTATTGATTCTAAAAGCCACCAGTAATTAGAAGGATAAGATAATATTATTTTCTCCATACAGATATGGAGATCTTCCCTGAAAAGCAACTGAGGATTGAATCTGGTTGAGTAGTTGGAAATAACCGAAGAAAGGACACCACAAGAAGGGAACATGACATATGATGGCCCACAAAACAGGAGGGAACAGGTAAGAGAGATTACTGAACAGAATGCAGTCAGTGGGACATGCTTTTGCAAATCTTTTAGTTATTTAAATGTCTTGCCTTTATCTCAAAGGAGGAGACAGTATAAATTCAACCGCATGCATTTTTTGAGAGGTAAGTAAATATTGGTCAACAAAGAAAGTTGCTTATGCAGAGATAATGTCATAACAGTGAGGAGGTCAAGCCGATGGATTGAAGAGATATTTCAAAATGGGTTAAGAAATTACATCAGGGTGCCTGCGTTAAGTAACTGGATGAATAATGATGACTTTCACTGAAAAGACTGAGCACTGGATAGAGCAAGGAATCAGACAATTGGTTTTAACTGTATGACATTTTTTATGCCTTGAAGGAATCCATTAGGGGAGGTAAAGTAGACAGTTAGATATAGGTGTGTGGAACTCAGAGGCAACTTTCAAGTTTAATTAAACAATATACCTAATTCACATGGCATGGAAATTTAGGTGATATTAGGTGAGATTAACCCAGAATTATGTCCTTAATTTGGAGAGGGTTTAGAACTGTCAGAATAGAGTCCCAATATCTAATTACACATTGAAACTCTGTTTCAAGACAAACCGCCTTTTCTTTCAGTCCACTGTTTTTTTTTTTTTGATCATATACAAAATGGTCATTTGAAGTCTGTGTGTTATACTTTTGGGTAAGAGCTCCTTATTTAGATAATATTATTTTTGAATATATACAGTCTCCTTGTATTACAACTTCCATACAACCAATCTTCAATCCCTTATTGACAATTCCAAAATCCAAAAACATTATGAAAGAGTATTCTTTTTCTAAAGAATGAAATTGTCCCTATTCAGTGGCCAAACAATATCTTTAATAAAATGCAACTAATTATACTAATTATACTTAGAGTAGATATATTAATATGTTTGATTATACAATAGTGTATTGGACCCCAATGGTGTCAAATAATAAATGACACATGTATTTTAGTAACTTTCCAGATCTTAAACATTGAAAATTATGAAGCACATCAAGCCCTAGGTTTTGAGGTGAAAGACTTTTATCGATTTATTGTTTATTTAGTAAACAATGGGTAGAAAAACTTTTGCTAATCCTCTGTATATTTACTTAATCTTGTGATATCGTAAAATTTCACATCATAAACCTAAAAGGACCTACACAATTTAAAAAACCCACAATACCAAGCTGAGTGAAGTGGCGTGTCTTTGTAACCCCAGTCGACAAAAAGCTGAGAGGCAAATGGATTACCTGTACTCAGGAGTTTGAAGCTAGAAGGGGCAACAGTGAGACCTCGTCACTTAAAAAATAAAAATAATCTTTAAAAGCCTTCATTACAATATTTAATTGCTTATTATATTTGGAAATTACAAGGTATCAAAAACAAAATTCAAATTGAACATATGCTATCTTTTGAAAATAATGAGATGAGTAACTGTCCTCACCAATTAGGAAAATCAATAACATGAATGAAAAATTAATTCTTCATTTAACAAAAACACATTGTCCCAGTATGGTAACATTATATTAGGGCATTATTAACTAAGTTAATACTTAGAATTTGTGGCTAAATTTAAATAAATTTATATCAATGCTTATATGCTTTTCAGGACCTTAAAAACCTGTATCCTTATTTAAGAATAAGTTAATAGTTTCTCATCAATCTGAAATACAAAAGTTTTATCTGAATTAGATTTGTTATTGTCTGAATTTATCTGTTGAACTTGGTTTATCTGACTGTGTGCGTGTGAGAGAGAGACAGAGACAGAGCGACAGAGAGATAGAGACAGAGAGACCTTGTGAAGTAAAAGTAGTTCAGAAACCAGCAGTTTTGTTTGGATGCTGGCTTATAGCTTGAAGCTACTTTCACGATAAAACAAAGGTCTCCTGTAATGCTTATATGTACTATTTTTCATCCCCAGCATAGTGACCTTTTGATATCATTTTCATTATGAAGCAGTGAATGTTTTTTCAATGGTGCAGAGAAGAAAGAAGAAACAGGACTGGTTTCTTTAAAAGGTCATATTTCAAATATTTTGCAAAGTTACCAATGCATTTTAAAAAATCTACATGTTTTAAAATAGATCTGAAGCCACAAATGGTAACATTTGAGAGAAAGTTCTAAGCCTTATTATTTTTTAAATATATTTTGTCATTCTGTTTTAAATGTATTAAATTTATCATTTCAATTATATCCCACTGTTTGGATTAGGGATGTTACCAACATAGTGCCAATCTATTCAGACTATATACAAGACATTTAATGTGTATTTACATTTTGTAAGCATAAAAGACAATAATTCAAATGATTCTATTGCCTATTTGCCTGAAAACTTTTTATATCTTTTATCTACTTACTTTATGGGTTGATATATGATCTTCAATTAATGAAGTCATTTCTATCATAATAAAATGTCATCATTAAAAACTGCAGTATTCTAGTCTAACCATTTTCTAAAGAGTATGATTGGGGCATTTTAGGTAGTTAAATATTAAAATAACCTAATTGAAAATGAGACTTTGATATTATTCATTTTGATTGACAAACTGCAGAAAATGGCTGTATAATAAGTATATGTCAATCACTTGATTCTGTAGACATTGCAAGTATTTCTGAGAAAAAGGTAAAATTGATCTTGTCTTTGTTTAACTTAAATTGCATATATGATCGTTTTTGGCTTTTCATATTTGAAATGCACATCTTTTGAGAATATCTTCTTAATCAAATCCCTCAAATATGGTACCTCTCTGGAAAGATCTCAGTTATACAGTTCTCACAGTTTTACCTTTCCCTTTGCAATTGACAAGTAACGTTTCTTTAGACCCCAAGAAACATACTTCTGCTTTAATTGTTTTACGATTATAAAAAGTGCATAGCCGTGAACATTAATTCACTATGAAGAGTCACAGGATCTCATGTATTGGTTGAAAGTCCCTTAATGCAAAATCACAGAAGTCAATCATACCAACATATCAGTCTACAGACTTAAATAAGGGTGTTCCCTGCTTATTGTGGATGAAGATACTGAAATTCTTGCAGGAATCAGGGTTGATCATACACTGTCAATTTCTCATCCTTTGACAGCAAGTAGGGTATTCTTTGAACTAAGAGCTAGCTGATATGTGGATAAATATATTGAAATTTAAGTCCAGCATGTAGCATAGTGAACACAAAGCATCGACACAAATAAAAAATGTGCATCTACAGAGATAGGCAAACAGTAATCAACTCACCCTATGATGGAAAAAAAATTAAAAAGCTATTCAAGTTGCTTCCCCAATTTTAGTGCAACTTGTCTTGATTCATTCATGATTTAGATGTTGTTTTATTTTGTGTTTCAACTAATCTGTTCTGTAGCCACCAAATGCGTCAAAATCTAGGTTCTCTGTACAATACCGGAAAGTGATAGAATTAAAATCTACCACCAGAAAATATCAATTCCAGATGAGCGCTTTCCTTCCTCAACATTCTGGGTTCCACTTTAGTCTCTAGATCAATATACATTGCTGGGCTGGAGAGATGGCTCAGCGGTTAAGGCACTTGCCTCCAGTGCCTAAGGCCCTGGGTTCAACTCCCTAGGACCCACATATGCCAAACCCACAAGGTGGTGGCCCTGGTGCTCTCTCTCTCTCTGTCTCTCTCCTTCTCTCTCTCCATCTCTCTTTATCTCTCTGTATTTCTCTGCTTAAAAATAAATAAATAATATATATATATATATAGATATATATATATAGATATATCTATATATATATATTATATAGATATATATATAGATATATCTATATATATATATATACACACATTGCTAAGAATCCTACACCAATTCATCCGGAAAGAAAAGATTCTTCTCTTGTATCATTTTTCTGCATGTTAATACTTCAGTTTCTATAAATACTTAATTTATCATCACAACAGAGCTGAATGGGGGGAGGGAACAAGAGCTATTAATATAATCTTATTTTCAATATGTCTTATTCTGAATAAATAATACAACTATTATATTTAATATATTTAATCTTTCTTTGAAACATAAATTTAAGAAATAGACAAATGTATTTTAGAAATTAGCAGGACTCACCTGACTGGAAAGATCTCAGTAAGATCTTTGTTCTGTATTAGGCACTTTTGAAAAATACAAAAAATCAAAATGCTAAATAGTATAGTAATTTTTGAGGGTATGGAAAATATTTGTGTGAATTCCTTGAAAAGACTCCAGATTCCTTTCTTATACTTATTTGAACAAAAAAAATCTATTTAAAAATAATGAAAAATGTTTTCATTGAAAACAAAAATGAGAAAAAATGCATTTGAAAAATGTATTATTTTACAATTTTTAAAGCTTTTCTGTGATTTGTAATTACTATAGTAGGTAAACCAATTTCTCCCCCCCAAAAAAATGTCCATATATGAATCCCTGGAACCTCCACATATTTAACTCTGCTTTACACAAGTGACTCTGTAGGTTGGATTAGATAAAGGCTCCTGGATGAAGATGTTACCCTAGATTCTCTGGCTGGGCCCAATGTTATCTCAAGGGTCCTTGGACAATGGAGACAACAAAGTGTCAGTCAGAAGAAGTGACAAGGAAAGCTAATGTCAATGTGATATCGGACACTGAGCCAACAGAGATAGAAAGAGCAGGAAACAGATGTCTCCCCTGAAATCCCCCAGAAAGGAACTAGCCTTTGCCAACACATTGAATACACCCAGTTCAGTGCATTGCGCATTGCACACTGGGCCCACCGGAACCGGAAGACAATACATTTTTGTCATGATTTTATTTTATTTTTAATTGGCATACAGAAATTTAGGTGGCATCCATTTTGGCATTTTCAAAAACAATTTGTTTTAGTAGAGAAATCCTTAGTTCTTTGATAAATTTGTTAAAACATCAATAGAAAAGAAACTAATATGTAGTTTTTTAATATTCAATTTTACTCTCATTCTTACAACATTATGAATTTTGCTGATGCCTTCTAAGAAACAGCTGGCCTAGAATGCTGATAATAAGGTATTTCTCAATCATCACTGAAGTTACTTAAAAATGCTAACCAGTTCCCCAAATCAAATGTCTTTAATCTCTCAATGTTACTAAAATTCTCCAAGAGCAGAATACAGGCAAAATGTTTCTCTCTCTCTCTCTCTCTCTCTCTCTCTCTCTCTCTCTCTCTCTCTCTCTCTCTCTCTCTCTCTCTCTCTCTCTCTCTCTTCTCTGTATGATCTCAACAAACACAGGTAAAAACAAATGAAGCAGAATACAGTGCACACAGAGGTGAAACACTACTCACAGGTTTCTTTTAAGCCCTGTTAGGCCATTGAGTGATTAATACCATCATAATCCATTACCAATTTGGCATATCTTTCAAGCCCAAGACCAAGTTAACAAAAGACCATCCCAGGGCCCAAAACAAAGAGCAGTGTGTGTATTATACTGGCACAAGTTTTTTTTTTTTTAAGTTGTAAAAAAACTAAGCTAAATATTACTCAAAATTTAGAAAACATAATAATAAAAATATGTGTTTGATCTGATTAATTTGTACAGGTGTTGAGGGGGAAGGAAGATTCCTATAGGATGTTGTGATATGAATGGGGGAGTGGTGAAGAAGATCCATCAACAAACTCGGTGAGTAGAAGTAGAAGCAAGCATTTTGAAAGGAAGCCCAACTCAGTATTGACATCAGGAAATCAGTCTGTGTGACATCCAAGGAAGCTTGATGTTTAGTGCTATGCTAAGTAAAGGCATAGGCTTCTCAAAAAGTTTAGAAAAAGTCACTGAGTTGAGGACTGTAATAGTCACACAGGAGGAAAAACATTGAAAAACAAGACAGAATGTGAAGAACTCTGAGGGGCATTAACCTAACAGGTGTAAAGAAATGGAAAGAATCTCAAAAATGCTGGGAAAATGAGGACAGTGAAACGTAACAAAGTCAATGTGGGGCAGGGTTTCCAGGAAAAAGTGTTTAACAAAGTCATATCTCAAGGAGAGGAGAGACTGAGCAGAAGACATGACCAGAAAAGCTGAAGATAACTAGGTCACTACAGCTCCTTAGGAGAACGCTCTCTGGGAGAATGGAGGTCAGCCTATGGGGACAGGGAATTGGGAACAAGGTGACCTCATGGCTCAGAAGAGGCACCAGCTACTTTTGGTCCAAAGGTTCAGTGGAAGAGCTCATCTGTCCTTTTATTTTGAAATCTCAGCTACATGGCAGTGCCTCCCAAATGTACTTCTGGTCATCTGATCTCTCTTTGAGGCCGCATCTAGAATGCAGCAATTTTAGAAGTGGATTGGAGGAGCCACAGGACTCAGAACCAGACACTTTCCTAATGAATCTATTTCCCAAGAAGTGATACCAATAACAAGCCAATACCACCTTCGTTCCAAGGCTGTCCTGCTCCAGAATATTCTCCTTCTTTCTTGAAGGCATTGATGGATGAGACCACTGGGCTACATAACGGGCTTTGAAGGCATCTGTAAATGAAATAACCACAAACAAAGAAATCCTTGGGGATTTCAGTTATTAAAATGGTTCCCTGATTAATAGATCTGTATGCATATGTATTCGAGTATCTTTGTGTCTCTCTGTGCATTTGGCTATAAATGGTGTTTGCAAACAGCCTGTTTACATGTAGTAGGTAATGGGTTATTAAGGACAGGCTGCCTGATGAAGTGTGTGGATGTAAAATGGTTATTAGACCACAAGCCAGGAGCCCAGCTTTTTTATGTGAGTCAACATTTCAGATTTAATGTTTTAGATTTCTGGGGAGAGAGTTGATATTTTCTTTACAGTAGATTTTCTGAACAAGAGTCACGCAGATTTGATACTGTGTGGAGAGTCGGTGAGCTGTGAAGTTGGAGGAAAGAAGTAAAATAGAGGAAGTCTGTCAGATGGAGTGGAAGAGCATATGTTGGTACTGGGGTGGAGGGTAGATTTCAGGTGACAACTTGGGGAAGGACGAGTCACATACTGTAGTGGGGCTCTCACCCATGATGGCCACCGAGAGGCAGCTCTGGCCAAGGATGATCAGGATGTCAGAACAAGGGCACAAGACACCAGACTAACTTTGTGAACTGGAGCTTCACACAAAAGACATGAAGGATGGATGTGACAGGGACAAAGCCCAGGCACAGGGTGAGAAAGAGGAGACAGCTGTGAATGGCAGCCAGCCTCCATGCCCACAAAGAGAATCCCAAAAGCGACAGGGCAACAGAGCTGAAGGCTGAGGACCGTGGTCCAGCCTAGGCCTTGGAACACTTCAGAAAGCTCCAGAACCTACCATTAAGATGCTCCCCAGTATGCCCTGGTAGAATTTTACAACCCATTCATATTTCCCTTATCCACTAACTCTGTTGAAGGAAACCACTCAGCAAGTCAATAAATGCTCATGCTAGTTAGAACTGAACCCTTCCTTTTGCCATGGCAACCATTGTAGCACGAAAGATTTATTGTAAAGTAAGCTTGTCTGTCAACCAACCACACTTCCTCCCCTCAATGACAAACATCTCCAAAAGCTGCAGGGTCAAGTATGGTGTTGATGGCATTACAATGACAAAACTGTAGCCATTTTCTTAACTTTAAATATGACTATTTTCCATCAGACTAAACGAAACTACAGTGATTTATGGCACAGATAAGTTAGTGTCTAAATGTTTCTGCCATTTAATAACTTCCAGCATCAGGGGCTTGGTTTATGTGAATGTTTTCTAGCACTCAAACTGAATTGTTTAAAATGTAACCACAAGATTATAGAACAAGTAAACAGATGACATGAAATTCAAAGACATGTCTACAATGAAAGACATCTATACATTTTTCTATTTATAATGCACATTCATGGCATCTGTTTAATACCTCTTAAGATCTTATATTTGATATCTTATGACTATGATTCCTTAACTAATTAATTTATTTTTTATAGTTTACTAAGGCTCATAGAAACAAACCAAAGCTATCACACCAAATTAAAAATCAAGCTATGTGTATGCACCACTACCCTGGTGCTCTCCTCAAAGTTAAAAATTACACTAATTATCTGAATGGTGATATCCCTACTTGCTAAGTACAGAAGGTTTGCTTTGAATCACACAAGTTTTGGTGCTGAATCTACCCTTACTCTCTATGACGGACACACCACGAGAGAAACTCGAACCAGATGACAGTCTAGGAGTGCTAGAACTCCTTCTACTCGTTCACCCTGGAATCTTTGTTTCCTTCCAATCACGACAATCATCTAAACAGTTTTATCTCTCAAGTTCATGACCATTTTTTTTCTTTGAGGAGAAAGTCTAATGTTGAGGAGGAAATATTGTGATCAATAATCTCCGAGTTACTACCAAGAAGGTAAATGTACACAATGCATTTGCATAGATGAAGGAAATAGTCCTTAATGAGAAAATGAATGATTGTACATTGGATAATGTACAAAACATTAAAAATTAAACAGGGACTCCCAGTGCCTCCTGATAGTTTCTTTATAATATAGTGTTTTATGCCCTTCTTTGTTCCACACAGGTTAAAAGGCTTGATTCTAAGAATACTCTCTGAGTGACTAGAAAACATCAACTTGGAAGGCAGAGCCAAAGTCAACTTCCTTTCCCTCAATTATCACAAACTTTAAAAGGAGAGATTGATACATAAAGTGACTCTAACACAGAGAAAACAGGACTGTTGGGTGATTTTTAAGAAATGTGTCATCATTATGGAAATTCTGCCCCTAACTTCTATCTAATCTTAGCATTGAATTTATCTTTGAAAAGCACATGAGATAACATCTAAATGCTGAAATTAAAAAAAAATGTTTGTGTGAAAAGTTAGAAGTCTCATGGAGTTACGGAGCAGCACATGAATATGTCTTTTAAACAGTAACAGGATATTTCAAATTCCCAACATAAATACATTAGGATACTCAACCAACATAAACCAGGCTTTATAAAACTATGCTTACAGCAGACAATAACCTCATTATATCTCCTCCATAAAATCTAAGACTGTACTATAAGCATAAACCATTCTTTCCATTTTTATGATGTTATTTTTTGTCTTGCCCAAATGTAGAAGCTCATTTCACAATAATGTTTCTAAAGGGACATTAAAATTGATATATAAAATGCTTGTGTTAAAGAAAGCTCAAATAATAATGTCCATCAAATTCCCTTGCCCATCATAAAGCATCCTGTTTAGTATTTTGCCTCTGGTTTCTCCCCTGAATTATTCTTCCAAGAATGACTGTGGTTAGTCACAAGGTCAACTCTGTTTACTACAAGCATCAAACCTGAGAAGTCACTTACTGCCATGCGTCCATCATCAGCTCTTCAGAAACGTCAGCTTCTCTCCAAGTTAGAATCAAGTTTCCATCTTATCGAACACTCTAGGTGCACCGGAAAATGTGATTGTGTTATGGCCTATAAATATATCGCCAGCTCTAACAAGCAGTGAGACATCTCACTCTAGAAAGTCAAGTACTGCAGAATGTCACTTTCAAACTTCTATCCCTCAGCCCAAGAAAATAGAGATAGATTTCAAATATGGTTATTTAAAGTAGATTCGGGTATACAGCCACCCACATCCTCCCAGTCAAAATTTTCTGTGACGATGTCCCCAGTCAAATCTGACCACTTCAACCTGACAGGCAAGCCAGCTAAACACACAGTCATTGTGCCAACAAGCTGTCAAAACTACTGGCTTCACTGAAAACTATTTTTTGACTGACTTGAGCAGTCAAGCTAATCAAAACAGTCAAGCCTAGTTTTCATGTACACAGCCTGGGTGCTTGCTGTCTGGGTAGTTGTGTCCTGTTTATATATTTAAAAGAGAGTTTTATTATTGTTCTTTTTTTAAAAAAAGAAGTCCAGAAAGTTGTGAGCTACTGGATTGACAATGAGGGTCTCTCCTGGAGTTAGTATTCAGGTGTAGCACTCAAGAGCATGGGAAGGAGGCATGGGTGGGGGCTGGAGAAGAGAGGAGCACTTTCCACATGGACAGATGATCATGTTTGCTGGTGACAGAACTAACACGTGTGTCGTGGCCAGAGAATGGGCTCTTAACAGTTTCTGAGAGTAAATAAAAAACACTGAAGAAGAGGCTGGGGAAATGGCTCAACAGCAAAAGGCACTTGCTTGCAAAAGCCAACAGCTCTGGTTCAATTCCCCAGTGTGTCACACCAACTCTGATGGAGTCTGTGCGAGAAATTGCATAGACTGAGGCAGTTGCTTCAAGGAAGTCTGCCCGCTGGAACAGGCTGTGTCCTCAAAGTCTTTTGTGTTTTTGGCTGCTCTCTTATCGCTCTGATACCTGCTCGTGGCTCTAACTCATTGTTTCTTTCTAGTTCCTTGAGTCCACCTTCACAAAACAGGGAATAAACTATGATGATTTGTTTCCCAAGAGAAAATGAAAAATAAAGTTTTTTCCTTCAGTCACTCCCCCATTATTACGAGCAATTGAGAGATTGAAAACAGCTGAAGGACTTTTGGGAAGAGTCCTAGATGACTTACAATGGAAGAATTACTTATTAAGGGAAAGTATTGAGAAAGAGATTCCTAGAACTGAGAGAGTTATAGGAAAAGACCAAGAAGAAACTG
The DNA here is from genome assembly GCA_004024765.1 of Zapus hudsonius. Lineage (NCBI taxonomy): Eukaryota > Metazoa > Chordata > Mammalia > Rodentia > Dipodidae > Zapus > Zapus hudsonius. The sequence goes on from PVHP010000652.1 coordinate 27,172, forward strand.
GTAGTATAAGGAAACTCCCTGAGCCCACTGATGCTCCATTGCCTCATACAGGGATCTATGAAAAAGGTGACAGATGGGTTAACATTAAGGAAAAGAGAATATCATGGCAAACCTTAAAAACAAATTCTTAATGGCTGAAAACTACATAATGTTTAAATTGAAAAACAAGCATCAAGTCAGGCCCGGCCTGACTAACCACAGTTTTGTGTCAAAACCATTTATGTGATAATCATCTGTGCTTGTCTATTGTCTATTCTCATGTACCTTGCTGAAAGTCTTGGTTTAATCATTCAAAGAAACTGTAACTGCATGTATAAATAAAAAATACTGTGTTACAATAATCAGCTGTATATAACTCTGACAAATGCTCAGTAAAATCGCACTCAGATACACTCTCCTTGAGTCTGTGTCTGTCACTCAGCCTAATCCCTGCCCACTTCTCCAAGGCCCTGATCCTTCAGTCCCAGCACTACGGCCGAGCTGGTCCGTGGCACCAGTGCCAACATAAAGCCCAATGTACAGTATGGTGTATGTCTCTGGAGTTTGCTTCCAGTGGCAAAAGGCTTTTGGTGAGCCCAAGTTCTCTTTCTCTTTCTCTCATAAACAAATAATAAATTAAGAAACACTAGCCGGGTGTGGTGGTGCACACCTTTAATCCCAGCACTTGGGAGGCAGAGGTAGGAGGATTGTGAGTTCAAGACCACCCTGACACTACACAGTGGATTCCAGGTCAGTCTGGGCTAGAGTGAGAACCTACCTCGAAAAACCAAATAAATAAATAAATAACAAACACTGAAGAAGAATCCTACCAGTAGTTGATGACAGTGACATCACTGCTGAAGGTTTTTGGTTTTTTTTTAACTCTTGGTAGGAGTAGCCTCGCTGTCAGAAGACTGTGGCTTTAAGTAACCTCTTTACTACATTTGATTTCTCAACATGCATAAATGCCAATGTTGACATGAAATCATATATTTACAAAGCTTTTTCAACAGTGTTATGACCACAGGTCTTGGACTTGGTCCCCCCAACCTCATCTCCATTGATTGACAAATGTTATGTCTTTGGAATATATATTTCCCTACAAGTATACAAGTACATTTAATTGTATAGTCAATGAAATCTACCCAATTCTCAGGGGTACTCAGATTACTAAATCACTTAGTACGAGCGAAGTATTTCTGTCACAGTGGGTGAGGATTTGCTTGACCACAGGAAGATGACCCAGCTCCAGGACAACATAACTAGAGAGCACCTTGTTCACATAAAGCATTTATAAAGCAAGGGACCATACAGCATCTTATGTTCAAGTGTTACTCCCATTAATGATCATTCAAAAGGCTAATATTCTGCAGTGACTGTCTAATGAGCATGGTGGCTAAGGTTGCATTGAGCTAGAAGCTGAACCCTCACTCTTTTATTTAATAACAATGGAACTCCTGGGACAAGATCAGGTTCACAGAGGAAGGAATTGAATTTCAATCATTCACATAACCTGTTTGGGATCAAACAGCTGATTATGACTAGTTTTGAGATCCAACCATCTTGCTTTAAAACCTACTCACAAGCCGGGCGTGGTGACGCACGCCTTTAATCCCAGCACTCCGGAGGCAGAGGTAGGAGGATTGCTGTGAGTTCAAGGCCACCCTGAGACTACACAGTGAATTCCAGGTCATCCTGGGCTAGAGTGAGACCCTACCTCGAAAAACCAAAATAAATAATAAAACCTACTCACATTTTAATACATCGTGATCATGTTTCTTAGAATTCTTCATGCAATAAATACCTGATTAATGTAGTTTGTATTTCTGGTTGTTCCAGAAAAGTGTGTATGTGTGTGCCTTTGTGTTTACGTGTGTGTGTGTGTGTGTGTGTGTGTGTGAGCGCACACGCATGAGCATGTGTGTACGTGTCACTGAAGATTTGAGGCTTCCTAAAACAAAACATTGAACTATTGGCCCAGAAGACCAGTTATGAATTAATCAGAGAAGTCAGAAGAATCCAATGTGATCCTAGGATGCTCAGGATCCTATGTTATTTTTACTTCCTAAGGTACATTTTAGGTTACAAAACAATAAAAACACTAAAATTTTGAGAGATGAATCTCACATATTCCAAAGGACTTGGAGCTATAAAGAGTTCCAAAGACTAGCTAATTCAGCCAACACCAGGTAGAGTGTCCTGTTGCATGAGGACAACTCAAACCCGCATAGATAGAAAACTACGAAATTCTTGCAACAGCAAAATGATTATGCACTTGTTTTTTGGAGGGAGTGGTTTTTCAGGCACTGATAGAGGCATTAATCTCAATAAGCAGTGTGCAAAATTCCTAAAGACATTGAGGGAGCTGGAACGAAGGGTAGCACTGGGAAGAGCCCTGGTTACCAGCTCAACTCAACGCTGAGGGTGTGATCTCACGCACAGGATTAACATCTCTGGAGACATGCCCTAGGTCGCTTCATCTCTCTGTGATGCCTTATCCTCTAGATGGAAATGAGAACAGTGAACTCTTTTAAATGTGCCCTATGGTCTGATTAAAGATTGAACAGGACTCTAAAAATCCACAGCACTCCCAGGGAAAATGCTAAATATCATTATCATTATTACACCAAATGCCATAATTTGGTCTCCTCAGATTCCCTTTTTATGTAGATTCCATCAAACTCTGACTTTTGACTTTTCTCCTCTCTGACCAAATCTCCAATGACAAAGCAAAGGGAAATGTTGAGGCAATTAGTGGGAAATGGAAGCAATTAATTCCCTTTTTTAGTGGAGCCCTGGCCTCTGTGAACCAGTTTAACCAAAAATAATCAATGACCTTTCTCTGCCCAAACTGAAGCAAATCTACTTGATATTTGTCACTGGTTATCCATCCACTGCTTCGACATTAATGAGTCTCTTCACTTTGCTCCTTTCATGAAATACAGACATCTCCTTCTGGTCCCTTGTTACCTCTGCGTCTGCTATTTTTGCAAATCGAATACAGTCAAGGGCCTCGTTATTCCTGTGTGAGGCTAAAAAACATTTTTAGCATAGCCATCATTTCTGGTGTCCCCCAACCCTCCCCTCTCATGTCCCCTCTATGCTGTATAGATGGAAACTTGCTTAAAATGAATGAATGAAAGCTAAAATTTTAAACTTAAGTGTCCCAGAAAAGATTGTGTAACTTATCTAAGTTTAAGCACTGTAGAGCCTTAGACCCACTTGAGTCCATGACAAATCATTTACTCACTGGTCATCCTTGGGAAGGTCTCTGTTTATTCAAAATCCTCACTTCCGCTTCTTGTGTCAAGAGTGCTATCAGACTTATACAAGTGATACATGGAGCTATTAGCACCTGAAGAGAGCATAAGCAGAGTTCCCTATTATCACATCAGAGGAAAGGAGAGACAAAATGCAATGAGGAAGAAAAGGAAGAAGGAAGAGGGGAGGGAAAGGAAGGAGGAAAAGAGATTTCATAATGTTTCACTAAACTTGATTCTCAAAAAAGTGCTCTAAAAATAACTTCTACTCAGGCACCAGTGGGTGGCATTCACAGCTCCTCTTTTGTCCCCTACTAAAAGAACAAATAATTAAGATTACCTACTTACTTTATAAATTGTTTCTTAGTAAATTATGGAATAACTTTACATGCCACTTTTTGTTATGGTGGCTTCTTTTCATCTTATACAAATCCGTAAAATCTTTGTCATACTTCTGACTCCTTCAGTGGAATAGAATCCATAGAAAGTTAGAGACAGCCTAATACAACAGTGAATCAAATAGAAACTGGTAAAAGGCAAAGGTAATGACAGTACACATAAGAAAAATAGGGAAAAGTGAAATATTTCTGGAAGAAAAGACATATTTACTTCCCAAATTATGGAAAGAATTGTCTCATTCTCTACTCTGAGCACTCTATCCTAAAGCAGAGTTTCCAACGTCTTTTTAATAGGAGACAGTTTGAAGGAGGCAATGGTAAATAAGACCCATTGTTTGTTTGATGCTATGAAAACCTTTCAGAAATGTGGACATGAGGTCTCATAGAGAGGTTAGAGAGGTGATGTGAGCTCAATTTATAGTCTAGAATGTCCATGTCAAATCCAAGTCTAGTCTCCTAGGAATAAATTCAGAGCTTGTCTTTGGGGGCCAGAACAACTTTAAGAACCTGTATCTACCAGGTTCTCATCTTTTATCTTCCCACAGGACCCTAGATCTTTATTCTACCCACTTTGTGTCAATTCTATATACAGTTTACACAGTGACTTATTCAAAAATCACATGGGAAATTAGTAATAAAGCAAACAGGCTGAACTTCTGACTTCCTATTTAAATGTGTGTTCCACCAACTGCAAGCCAAGAAACCACAAAGAAAATGACAGAATCATGTGTCCAGGCTTGCTTGCCCCACTGCCTTGAGAGCTGATCCATGTTCACTTAAATGGTTGCTTCTACAGTAAAAATGTCATGGTAGAGCCAGGTGCAGGGCTGCACGCCTTTAATCCCAGCACTCAGGAGGCAGAGGTAGGAGGATTGCCGTGAGCTTCAGGCCAACCTGGACTACATAATGAATTCCAGGTCAGCCTGGGCTAGAGTGAGACCCTATCTTGAAAAACAAAACAGATTTTTTAAAATGTCATTGTATTTCACCTTCCATCTCTCATGATGTAGGTTCCATCATTTTCTCAGCTATGCACTTTCCTTCTGTGCTTGGCAAGCTTCTTTGCAAAATAATGCCCAAGAAATACAACATAAACTCATCTCTGTAATAGCCACAAGAGCACTGTATAAATCATAACCTAAAACAAACCATCCAACTCTTATTCTCCAATCTGAATTCCACATGGTTCAGAGATCCTATGAAGGATGAACACGTCAATCTACTTGTTAAACCCTCAGTTTTAAAAGAAGAGCTTTTCATGGCTCGTCTCCATCTGTCTCTCCAAACTCCCTTCATGTTATTGCCCACAACGGCCCAAGCTCTTGTCAGAAGTCACTAAATGTGACATGTATGGTGTATATGTCAGTTTGGGGTCCAAAGCACCTGCCTAGAGAATGACTAACTATTTTTCAAGATACATATCAACCATCCTCTCTGAACCATTGTCCTCAGACTCACAGAGAATCTATCTACTCTTTCAATATAGTCTTTCTTTCTACTATTAATTGCTGAAAAGAGAGGAACTTCTATTAGCAGGTACTGGCATCTGTCTCAGAAGCTAGATTTGTTTGGGACCAGTTGGTTGTATTCTTCTGTTTAACTTAACCAAGTTAACATAGATATAACACAGTGAAAATGACATTTTCATTTGCTTCCACAGAGGATGAAGCAACCACACTATTCAGACATGTCTAATGCCTCATTCCTACTCAGTTTAATGGTGGATATATTTAGGACTTTTCAAACTTACATCACCATGTTTTCACAAAAAATGTTCAAAGGATAATTTACAAAATGGTTATTTTCAAATTTAAACAGAGAGGAAAACCTGTTGTGGTGAACACCTTTAGATCTGTTACTCTGGAGGTTGAGGTAGGAGGATTGCCATGAGTCTAAGACTAGCCTGGGCTACCAAGTGAGTTCCAGGTTAATTTGGGCTAGAGTGAGACCCTGCCTCAGAAACACACACACACACACACACACACACACACACACACACACACACAAACAACAATAAAGAGGAAAAACATATGTATTAATTTTTTATAAATCTTTGAAAAAATTAGACTTAATTGTGCTTATTAGAAAAATTAATAGGTGTAATTTTATAATAATTTTATTTTTATTTATATGCAAGTACAGAGGGGGCAAAGGATATTTCAGGGCCTCCTGACACTGCACCCAAACTCCAGATACATACACCACTCTGAACATCTGGATTTATGTGGATACTAGGGAAAAGAACCTGGACCTTCAGGCCTTGTAAGAAAAGTGCCCTTAACTACTTGCTGAACCATCTCTCCAACAAGGTATGTGTAATTTTGATTAAAAAAACATATTTTATGTGAAAATCACCTTGTAAATATGACATAATCATAGTGATATGAAGGGAAAACTAATTCATGAATGGATATCATACGCCTCTTCCATTAAATAATCAGGGAAAAACCTAAAATACCAAAAGCTAAAATGCTATCAAGATAAAATGCTATCAACCAAACTTCCACTGCAAAAATATGGCTCAGTAGGTTTGAAAACAAAATAAGACCCTAAAAGCTGAAGAGCATCTCTGAATTTATTCTGACTGGGCTCCAAGGGAGCAAAATGTACAAACGCCTTAGGTGTTAAAGCATTCCCTACAGACACTCACTGAGATCATTACATGCTCTAGATGGAGTGTCAATGTGCCTGGCTGTGACCTATTCTTTTGAGGAGGGAGGAAAGATGCTTTAGAGAATTTGTATAGGCAGAGGGTGGGAAGAGGGTAAAACCAGTATGTTATGAATCATCCTGTCATTCTATGTGGGGTTCCTTTAATTAGACAGCATTTTGGTAGGCATTTAGACAGGGATGGGCCATTTATGCTATTAAGTCACAGCCTTGCCCTGCCTATCACCTCTGCCCACCCCCACCTGAGAATGCTTTTCCAAAGTCTATCTCTGTCTCCTAGACTTGTTTCCATCAATGGCCTTTCATTTAATTATATTCTCCCAAGACAGAAGTTTTATATTTTCACTTATTCTTTCAAACATGAAATAGACAAAAGAAAAATGCAACTGAATGGGTCTTTTGGATCACTGGACTCAACTTCCCTCTTTCCTAGGAGCAATTAAACATTAGTAATAAGAGCTTTCTCTCCTAGACTTTTTGTTGTTTCTTCTTTTGTCAGAGTCTCACTAGTAGCCCAGGTAAGCTTGGAACTCAAACTCTCGAAATCCTCCATCCTCTGCCTCCCAAGTTCAGCAATTATAGACATATGTCCCCACACTAGGCAACCAATAGATTCTTAACAGTGTTCATCTGAGAAGACTCCACAACCTATTGTATTATTTCATTTATTCAGTATATGGATTCCCAATTTTCGTGATTCATAACGTGTTACATCTCCTCTCATTCTTTTGTTCTGTTTGGGAATTGGCCAGCACTTTCCATGTCCCCAGATCCAGATTCATCTTTCACCATCAACTCCATTCAAGTGATGCCTGTCAAAAGTTGACACATCTCCAAACACCCACAATTGACTAATAATTTACAACTTCGAAAAATGAGGGATAGTTTTGTTAGTCTTTCTCACTCTCTTGCTCCCTTTCTCCCTTCTCCCTCTTTCTCTTCCTTTCTATAAAACTACTATTAACCTCTCTTCATAGGTTATGTTTTCGTACATATTTGCCATTCCTATTGCATTATGCCTCAGATTCTTCTCCTTGGCCTCAGTAAATATCACCAGTAAAACCTGAGTAAGAATTATATTTTACATACTGCATGTGCTCTGTTTTCATGCCAAATAGAGGGGAATAGCAATCTGTTATCTGTAAACCTTGCCCTTTTCTGGATCTGTTATCACTGTATTTCTTAATCTAGTGTTTTGATAATTTTTATAGTGTAAGAGTTTATCTTCCTAAATAATATATAATCTTGAGCTTATTTCAGAAACAGTTGAACTGGTACCATGACATATAATAGATGAACTGTCTGCATTTCCACATATGCATAATGTTTATAGATCTGTATCCATCATGAGTCCCTATAAATGATATTTCATCAGTTTATGGAAACTACTATTGTGTAAGAACAATTTGCTTCTTCCAGTTTCTCCTTCCCTTACTTCTCCTTTCTCACCAAACCACTACTTTAAAATTTATTTTCTACTTCAACTAGGAAAATTGCTACAACTTCTGACAATGCTACAAGTGCCAAGAGTTGATACTACATAAACATCTTATAAGTACCTTGGCTATCTAGAACATGAATATGTAAGCTTCAGAGACTGAAATGAAGCTGACTTCTACAAAACATGCTTCATTTTTGACAGCAACTCCAAGTTTCAGTTCAACAAAATGTACTCACATGCAGCACTATTTGAAAGCTTTAGAAAAAACCTGAAAACTGCCCGTTGTGGTGGCACATGCCGGTAGGATATTGCTGAAGAGGCGGAGACTGGAGGATCATGAGAAAAAACCTGAATACCAAAAAAATAAAAATAAAAACTTATGAAGCATACAGCACAAACAATATATACATGCTATTTATTTTATAGCTTTACAGCTTTTTTAATACTCAATATGTGAAACAGAAATATGGTCTAGTTGAGGTAGCTTGCACAAAAAATAAAATAGAGTCTAATAGTACTTCAACAGCTACCTAAAGCATATATACCTGTACTCACATTCAGCTAAAATACAAGTAACAGCCTAGAGAGATTGCTCAGTAGTTAAAAGACCCTCCCTGCAAGCCTGACACTCCAATTTCGATTCCACAGTATCCTTATAAAGCCAAATTCACAGAGTGGCCCATGTATATGGAATTCATTTTCAGTGGCAAGAGGCCCTGACATGCCCATTCTCTCTCTCTCTCTCTCTCTCTCTCTCTCTCTCTTTCTCTCTCTCTCTCTCCCTCCCTCCCTCCCTCCCTCCCTCCCTCCCTCCCCTTGCAAATAAATAATAAAAATTTAAAATACAAGTGAAACATGTTAGTCTGAATAATCTTGGTGATGAACTCCACATTCTGTCTCATCTTGCTTTGTTAACATAGCCTCTGAACAGGCGAGAATTATCAAGATTATTTGTAACTCTTAACATTAAATGAAGTGTCTAGTGAATAAATTACTAACAAATGACTCAGGCTAAATTAAACATTACCTCGGGTTTATTACTGTTATCCAAATGTCTATTCCTAATGAAACAGCCTGAGACTACACTGAAAGTATACAATAATCACATAAACAAATACCTATGCATATATATATGCATATATATACCCAACACATATATATGCATGCTTGTATTTACATACCGAAAGATGACCCTAATTGATAAGTCCTTATTAGAACCCTTTTAAATCTTGCAATTAAATATTTAATACTTAAAAAGTCATTGGTTTGAAATATGTTAAATCTCCAAAATAAAGCATCTAGATGGATATCTGCATAAAAATTGGTAAACTTTAACCCTGAGAAAAGAACACAGGCTAATGCCTTGCTTGGTGCTATTTCTGCTGTGAGCAGAACTTCTATATTCACGCCTTTAAAAAGCAATAAAATAGACATTTCTACAGTGTAAATAGAAATTAACATTTACTCATAAAATAACATATGGGGCAATAAAATGTTAAATTATGTTCCAATTTCATGAATATCTGACAATATTAAACTGTAAGAAGAAATTCCTTTGGTTATCATTAACTAAAACAGTGATATCTACATCGTGATTAAAATAGGGCATTAGTAACATTTCAGTTATATTTCATCAAAATTACAGCAAATCAAAGCTTGACTATGATTCCTAGTCTTCACACAAGATGAAACCATAATTACAGACAAGCTATACATATCAAAGTAAAACAGGTATTAAGCTTGCCTTCATAGTTTGTTTAAAGTACAGAAAATCAACCTGCCAGTTTAGTTACCTACCAGCAATGATTGGAGGCCCTCAGTCTAATCACATCTACAGATAGCAATGAATTATCATTCCTCTTCTCACATCACAAGCACCAGGCCCCAGGAGACAGCCACAGCCAGCGATCCGCTCACCAGGAATAAATGAGTTGAGCTGGTTGGAATTCACTTAGTTGAGGAAAGAAAAGGGAAGAGGCTCACTAGGGCATTTCCTGAACCCTAGTTGGAATTTCAGTTAAGGAAGAAGAAATGACACAGCAGTTTCAAGTTAAGGCGACTTCCTTTCTTTATCTGAAATATTCCACCAATTTGAGAAATAGCACTCGACAAAACTCCTGCACAGCGGTGGGGTCATGGTTAAAACCCTCCTGTTGATCCCATAATTGCCCATAATTAACATTTTTCCCAGAAGACACCTAAGCACTCAATGGTTGTTAGCAAAATGGACTAAGATAGCACATTTATTGCAACATGTCGCATTTCTTCAACAAGCTGACTTCTCCCACTGTTCACTTCTGAGGAATTGCACTTTGACTCAGTATTAAGTCTCTGAGTTTTTGCTTTAAGGCCACAAAAATTCTCATATTTCATTTGATAAAAATGTTTTTTCTTATATCTCACTTTGCTCTCAAAATTACTCCAGTTAATTTAAATCTTGATCAAGAGTAATTTTATCTTCCCATGTAGATGGAAATAGACAATTTAGCTTTTGAAATTTCTAATCTTTGCTCTATTTCTTTTTGAAAATAGAGTCTCAGGTAGCCCAGGCTGGCCTGGAGCTTCCCATGCACTCAAAGATGACCTTGAACTTCTGATCACTCTGCCTGCACAAGTGCTGGGATTACAAGTATGTCCCACCATGCCTGGTTTTATGGGGTGGTTGGGATCGAACCCAGAGTTTTTTGGTTCCTGTGCTAGTACACTACCAACTGAGCTACATCCCCAGCCTAATATTTAAAATGATCATGACTATTATTTATATCCTGGCCTACTCTATATTTTTAAGAGATATAATATCAATTTACTCTTTTATGGAGTGACTTATAAAGGCCTAATTTTATGAATTAGTTATCTGCAATAACTTAAAATAAAAATATACTTTGGTTCCACTCAGTAATTTTTTCTGTAAAACCTTTTATTCATTTGATAACTGTTACAGTATTTGCACATTTTTACTTCTATTATTAAAAACATACAAAGTAAGATGTCGAAGTAAATTGCTCACATTTCAGGTAAAGGTTACAGCCAAATTTCTTGTATTTGGTTTTAAAAAAATGTATAATATGCCAGGCATGGTGGTGCACGCCTTTAATCCCAGTACTTGGGAGGCAGAGGTAGGATGATCATTGTGAGTTGGAGGACAGAGTGAACCATAGAGAAAGTTTGAGGTCAGCCTGGACTAAAGTGAGAACTCACTTCAAAATATATATAATAAAATTAGCATTTATATTTGTCTAGGAGTGTTGCTTATATGAAGTATCTTAATACTTTCCACCCCCTCTTTATTCCTTGCTTTGAAAACTCCTAAACTACTTTTTAATATTTTTTTTAAAATATTTTATTTATTCATTTTCAAGCAGAGAGAGAGAGAGAGAGAGAGAGAGAGAGAGAGAGAGAGAGCGCACCAGGGCCACCACCTTGTGGGTCTGGCTTATGTGGGTATTGGGGAATTGAACCCAGGGCCTTAGGCACTGTAGGCAAGTGCCTTAACTGCTGAGCCATTTCCCCAGCCCTACTTTTTAATATTTTTATGTATTTATTTGCAAGCAAAGAGAGATACAGGGACAGACAGACAGACTAGGTACACCAACCAGGGTCTTTAGTTTGAAGTGGCAAACTGCCTCCAGATGCATGAGCCACTTTAAGCATTTGGCTTAATGTGGGTACTGGGGAGTCAAACCTGGGTTGTTGGGCTTTGTAGGTAAGGCCTTAACCACTGAGACATCTCTCCCTGTCCTATCCTAAAATATTTTTATTTTTACAGTCCTAGGGATTGAATCCCAGGCCTTGTATATGCCAAGCTAACTCTTTACCATTGAGTTATATCCCCAGCCATTTTAAACTATTGTTTGTAAATGTTCAGACATTATTAATATAAAATTTTTGAGTCATTCCAAATATTCTGGTTATGTTATAAGTTTCATTAAATAGGTTGTAGTGATAAATGCTTAACCAAATATAAATTGTTGTTTGAATTAATAGTAAATGAAATAACATTCATATCATAAACACTGTTGAGAAAGAAAACACCTGAGATTTCAGCTCATAGTGGACACTGGATTTGATTAGATTGCAAGGAAATATCACTTGATTGGTATGTTTCTGCACATACATTCATAAGATTTGGACTGCACATCAACTTGGTTTACAAAGTTGGAAATGTGTCAAAAGATGAGGCAATCACAAGTAGTTAACAGTGAATATCTCTTCACGGTGTCCCAACGAAATAGCCAAGAACTTCAGTATAACAAACATTTAGGTTACTTGTAGTAAAATATTTTAAGTTAAAAATTGTTTTGTATCAGAACTTTCAGTTATAGTATACTACTTGCCCAAAATAATCTTACCACAAATTATCTGTTTCCTAATAAGACAAGGGACTCCTGCCAGATAATTCATTCTAATTTAAGTCCTGTCATTTGCTATTGCCTAGTGGCTGTTTATGGATTCCTGCAGGAAGCATTTCAGTTAATTAATAACGTGTCAATCAAAAAGTAAGGCATCTTCTCATGAGTCATCCAAAAAATTGTTTCCGGAAAGGGAAACATTTTCTTGATACATGGTCAAATCTTGGCAATTTTGTCCTTGGAACACGTTTCACAAGATATATTTCAAAATGCATAGAGCTTCTGGATTCTTCCCGATGCTTTCATTCAAATCCCAGCCCCACCTCTTTTTAGCTGTGACACATCAGTTAAGTGCTTATTGTTCATCCATAGAAGATGCAAAGCCTGGCATGATAATAAAAATACTCCTTCGGGTGAGGTTATCATGAGGATTAAATGGTTATTAAATTGTTTCAGTAGTGTAAGGCCATAAGCAAACTTAATGTGAATCGGACACCTTTCTTATTACTGTCAATTTCTTTACACTGTCCTGTCATTTTCCACTGTCCACCACAGATACTCATGGGTAGTCCCTGTGTGTGTCTCCTTGTTTTCTGTGCATGATGTAGGGATTGTCTTATCCAGAAGACAACCCTCCATGTGTGAATCCACACCTGCTCAGGGCCATCTCTCAGCTGCTTCTGCTCTCATCCATAACTGGAGACATCGAACACATTCCAATACAAACCATTGTTCTTTTTCTAAAGGGAAAGTGAACTTTCCCATGATGCCTCTTCTCCCACAGATATCACTCCATCTCTTCACCCCTCCATTTTAAAAACCCAAGAAATCGTAGTATGCATCGTTGTCTGCTCTTTTCCTCCCTCTCTTAAATTCTTTCAACCAAGCTTCTAAAAATCTCTAACCACATCAAAACTGTCTTTGTCAACATTACCAAATATATATCTTACCATTTAGTCATTTCTAGTCCCCAGCTATTTCTCTAACATATGCTTGATAATTCTGCCCTTTTTCCTTCCCCAACCTTTTAGCATACATTAATCACACAAAATAATGGTTTTCATTATGAATATCACGTATTCCTGGATTTCACCGCAGATTCACTAGGGATTCATGTCTCCTTTTCTGTTTTCTCCTCTTTTCCTGAATTTATGAAAATGGAAAGAACTAAAGGCAAGTGCCTTCTCTTCATGTCTAGCAGAACTCTGGATGTTGGCTGCCTCTTTGATGCTCAGAACTGTTTGATATCTGTATGCTGGTGACTCGCATGGTTCTATCTCCACGTCTGACCTTTCTCCTCAGTTCTAACCACCTGCTCTACATTGGCCTTTTGTATGTAGCAGACCATGTGAATCTTTCCTCCTAACCATGAACTGATTGGAACCTTCCCTAGATACCTTGGCTTCTTCAATTCCTGATATGTTTGCTCCTTCCCTCCCAAATACCCAGGATCTATGTGTTTCACCCCATGGTGACTATGATTCTAGTCAAGAACAACCTTCCGGGTCACCTGGATTCTTACAAAGACGTTCTAACTGCCCCCCCCCAGTTCTCTCTTACTACCTTTCCACACACCAACACACACAGATCATTGTCAACAGGAAACCAGAAAGCTTACTTCAAATCTAGAGCTAATCTTGTTGTGTCCTGTCCAAATGGATCTCACAACATCCTTCTATACTCAGAGTGAAAACCTAAGTAATTCTAATCCTTAAAGTCACTCTAAAAACAATTATTCTTTAATTTGACAACAGCAAATCTTGAAAATATTTAATTTCATTAAAACATTAATAGATACATATATTACCATATTGAACTTAAAAATTATCTGTGTGTGTGTGCATAGGTGGGTGTGCCAGGGTCTCTTGATGCTACAAATGAATGTCAGATATTTGTGCCACTTTTTGCATCCTTCTTTATGTGGGATGCTTGGAAATGAACCCTGTCAGCAAACTTTGCAGGCATGAGTCCTTAACCACCGAGGTATTTCCCTAGGCCCCCTTTTTCTTTTCTTCCCTGATAAAGTGTTTATTGTTAAAGTGATCATAACATTTTCTTTTATATATTATGTTTTAAAAGTTATTTATTTATTTATTTATTTATTTATTTATTTATTTATTTATTTATTTGCAAGAAAGAAAGAAGAGAGACAGAGAAATTGGCCACTTCCAGCTGTTGTGAGCTCAAGATGTATGTGCCACTATGTGCATCTGCCTTTACATAGGTACTAGGGAATCGAACCTGTGTTGTTAGACTTTACAGGCAAACACCTTAGCCCCTGAGCCATCTCTCCAGCTCTGCTTTTTTATATTATTAACTCTATGGTAATCTATTACTTTGAAAAATCAAGTAAAAATATGTTTCAGTCATATCTAGGCAAAAAAGCACTGCAGTGTTTGCATTCTTTAAACCTCTGCTAGTGACTGGGTTCAGGCTGGTTCCAAAAGTACAGTAATTTCCAGATACATAGGAAAAGCCCTTTGCAACCAACCAGCTGTAAGCAGTGCTCCAAAACAAATCTTTGGGCTGTTGGAAGACAAGTTTCTATCCACTAAAATGCTCCATAGTTTCTATGCTTTGGATCACAAATGTTCTCCAAACATCCATGTGTTAAAAGCTTGGCGCCAACTTGATGCTATTAGCCAGTGGTGGAAACTTGGAGAGATGGGGCCCAGTGAACATCCTGTGGGGCACTGGAAACATGCTCTTCAAGAGCTTTATGGGAATCAAACACAAATCATTTTGATTTTTCCCTTCTGGACATGAGGTGACCAGACTTGTTCTGCCTGTAGAAGTGCCTCACAACAGGCTCAAAGAAATAGGACTGACTGATTGGGCTGGAACCTCCAAAATGGTGAGCCAAAGTGAACCTTTACTTCGAAGTTATTTGTTCAGATTTTTGCTAGTAACAGAAAACTCCCTAAGGAGGGGAAAATTGAATCAGAGACCAAACAGCACCTGCTGTGACTACCTAGAATTAGTCCTCGCCACCTGGGGTGGTGGACGCTTTAATCCCAGCACTAGGAAGATTGAAATAAAGGATATCTATGAGATTAAAAGTAGTCTGGGGCTCCAGAGTGAATTCCAGGTCAGTCTTGGCTAGAGTAGAACATGATTTTTTTATATTGGTTTTTTGAGGTAGGGTCTCCCTCTATCCCATGCTAACCTGGAATTCACTATATAGGTAAGGCTGGCCTCAAAATTACAGTGTTTTTCCTACTTCTGCATCCCAAGTGATGAGATTAAAAGCATGTGCTACCATGCCCAGCTAAGAACATGAAATTTTTTTAAAGGAAAAGAATTTGTCTTGTCATAAGCAGACAACATACATTGACAGCTAAGTCTTAGTGTTCTTTCCATTAATTTTCCCATTGAAGTACTCTAGACTCAAGTGCTGGAGAGCACTGTTCATGTGTGTATGTCACAAAACCATCACAGTAATGGTACCCTCATGTGTGATCCAATCAGTAATGGTGCCCTCATGTGTGCATGTCATTATTCAATCACAGTAATGGTACCCTCATGTGTGTATGTCATTATACAATCACAGTAATGGTGCCCTCATGAGTGATCCAATCACAGTAATGGTACCCTCATGTGTGCATGTCATTATCCAATCACAGTAATGGTGCCCTCATGTGTGCATGTCATAATCCAATCACAGTAATGGTACCCTCATGTGTGATCCAGTCACAGTAATGGTACCCTCATGTGTGATCCAATCACAGTAGTGATCCAATCACAGAATTCATGTGTTCATGTCATGATCCAGTCACAGTAATGGTGCCCTCATGTGTGATCAAATCATAGTAACGGTACCCTCATGTGTGATCCAATCACAGTAATGGTGCCCTCATGTGTGCATGTCACGATACAATCACAGTAATGGTTCCTTTGCTCTTCTAAATGCCTTTCTTTCGCCTTCCACTCATAGGCTCTCATCTGTTTCAGTAGTAGTATATGTAGTTACTGTTGCTATAAAAAAGCAACAGGTAAAATCATTCAGAAGTAACACATGACTTTCCAAAGTTTCCTGTCCCCCAACTACTCAATTTTGAAAAACAGAAGTCTCTAGAAATCCTTAAGGCATTAATGTAAATTAATTTTTCTGTAAAATCAAGGATGCTCAGATTTCTCTAGAGCTTATTTTTAATTTTGACATGCACTAGAGCATTAAACAAAGATAAAGTCCATCTAAAATTTTTGAAGTGAAATTAGTCTTTAACAAGTAACCTCTATATCCCCTTCTCTTTTCCAGACAGGTGCCATGGTCTCTTATCTCCTCGCTTTTGCCACTATCTAAAACTATTTTTAGAAAACACTCTAATTATTCATTACATATCATATTCACTAAGGTATAAATGACTGATAAGACTTAAAATATCTTCCCTCCCAAAGGCATTTATATTGGAAGGTAATGTAACCTTAAAAGAGTGAAGACAAATAAAAAACCAGAAAAGAAGTTTATGTACAGAAATCAAAGATATTTCATGGAGTCTTCATTCTAATCCATGTATGCTACGTGCAGGCAACACTTATTATCCACAAAATAAATAAAAGTGAAGCTCCTTTCTTTGTAATGTTAAGATGTACAAATGAGATGGCATCTCCCATGATTGACATTGTGGCTCCCTAGAGATAATAAAGTGACAAGTCTCCCATAGTCTGCTGCAACTGTACAGTGACTGTCTGTCAGACAGGATAGGATGGGATGTGCTGTCATAACAAACAGCTCCTTGAAACACTTGAAAATTACAAGTCCAGTGTGGATTGGTGGGGAGCTTTATTCCATGTGTTTGTTCAAGGAACCAGGAAAATAGGAGCTCCATCTCCAAATAGGATTCCAGCACTGTTAGGGTAGAAAACATGATGTGGGAAACAATAAACAGGTGCTTAAAGCTTTTATAGGAAGGAACATTCATTACTTTTGATCATCATCTATTGGCCAAAGCTGTCAGTGGCAATACCTGCTTCAAAAATAAATATGCAATCTTATATGCAAATAAAGGTAATTTGATTATTAGAACTAACAGTTATGACCATGGCTTTTACAGATGAACTTTTCATAGGGAATCATTTTTTAGCAAAGCCTAGTTCTTTCTATAACATCATATAACAAACATGGCTCATAAAATAAGGTGTTTTATTACTCATCCATTAAAGAGCATGAGATCAGAAAAGAGATGGACAGTAAAGAAGAGAAAGGTAGACAAATACTTAAAAATTATACACAAGTTAGAAATAAAACTTCATTATGTAACAACTGTGTATATATTTATCAGTTTCATGACTTTTGTTCTTAAAATCTATACTAACATTCCTTCAATAATATACATTAAGAGAGGAAATTTTTATCTTTCAAACATTTCACAAATTCAAAGTGTTATAGGAAAATCTAGTTTTCCCATATAAACTATCATAATTACAATATTATTATCTATAAAGGCAAATCTGGAAAAGGTGTAAAGATGAGATAAAAAGATGAGATGATGCTTTCCATGTTTCTAATTTTGGATTCTTAGATTTTTTTAGAGGCTAAAAATGACTTTATACACAAAATAATCAATTTTTGCTTCACCTCATAATTTTCTATTCCTGTTCTTAATAAAAATAACAGTATGACAAATAAAATTAGATGGAAAAGAACTAAAAGAAAATCCCTTTTTCTCAAGTAAGAGAGGTAATCTTCAAAGATTTAAAAATCTAGATGTGACACAGACAAAGTGAATAAGATGAAACAAAGCAAGAATTGTGTTTTTAGGAATAGTGACATAAGTCAATGCTGTCTAGAAACCTTGTGCTCCATGCTTACTCATTGTGTGGGAATAAAATGGAAGAAAATAAATCGCACCTGTCACATCAATCAAGCTGCCAATAAATGCCAAGACAATGATTATATTGGCAGTATGCATGTTGTTAACCTTATTGATAGTATATTAAGACACATACAACATGAGTCATTCCTATATCATACTTTGCAAAGTGAATATATACATGTAGTGCTAGATTGACATTTTCAATTAACAAGCTTTTATGGAATTAAACATAATCTTGGAACCCTGAGATACCCTTTCCCTTAAATCTATAAAGATTCATAAAAAAGAAATTATAGAACTTTATTATTGTTATGCTCTCTTTTTTAATTTATTTTTTTTCCTTAGATTAAGAGTCGACATCAGTGCTCTGATGGTCACTCCATGCCTAGATGGATGTAAAACACGGAATGTGGAGGGCAAATATGTCACTGCTCATCCACAAAGCCTGGCTACCTCCCCTTTCCACGTCACTTATCCAGACCCATCATCACCATCCGGGATTCCTATGAAAGGCTGTGGCCCAGATGTTGCATACAGGTCTGCATTTGTGAGTTTTGTGATTTTTTTAATGCCAAATTATAGAGAGCTATCATTGGAGTATTTACTTTTATTTTAATAAAGTTCAAATAGCAAAATAACTAGCATATGCTCCCAAAACTTAGGACATTTCAAGTGGAATCCATTCTTATTAGGTAGAGGTTTCCATGAAGGAAAGTTAACCCTCAGTGTTGCAGTCAACTTTCTAGTGGCTGCGCAGAAAGAACCCAAACAAAAGCGGCTTGTGGAGGAATGAGTTTATTTGGCTTAGGGACTCAAGGGGAGACTCCATCCTGGCAGGGAAAATGATGGCATGAGCAGAGGGGTGGACATCACCTCCCCCACAGCACTGCAAACAGTGGCAGGAAGGTGTGCCAAACACTGGCAAGGGGAAGCTGGTTTATAACCCCCAAAAGTCCACCCCCAACAACACAGCTCCATCGAGTTTGTAAAATCTAAACTGCCATCAGCTGAGGATCGATTACTCAGAACACATTCATTTGTTTGTGGGGGACACCTGAATCGAAACATGACACTCCGTTTCACATTATACAGTCCGCTTTTTCCCAGTCTCCATCTCCCATCTTGATAGTAAGATTAAAAGGAGCCAGAAAACCTGCTAACTGAAACATTTCCTCTAAAATGCAAATAAGTGAATGTGTCTTACTGGTATTAGTAAACATATGAATCACAATAGTACAATAGTTGTGAAATCCTTGGATCACCTTAATATATATATATATATATATATATATATATATATATATATATATATATATATATATATATATATATATATTTCGAGGTAGGGTCTCACTCTGGGCCAGGCTGACCTGGAATTCACTATGTAGTCTCAGGGAGGCCTTGAACTCATGGTGATCCCCCTGCCTCTGCCTCCTGAGTGCTGGGATTAAAGGTGTGCAGTATAATATATTTTAATATAATTTTTATATATAACTACATTTCTCATGGGATAATGTTTACTTTCATTCTAGTGATACTAAACAATAAGGAAGAGTAACAAAATCACAAAAAAGAAAAGAAGAAAAATATATCCCAAAATGTAAAGGAATGTCAACTATTGTAAAACACAAGACAAATTCTGCTCAAATATTGGCTCCCGTTTCAAGTAAATTGAGGCATGTGTTTCGAGGAGCAGGAGCTTTCCCTGGCATATATTACAGAATGTAGCGATCTGAGAAACAAAACAACAAAAGATTGGGTTTCACCTTGATATTATAAAATTAGAATATTAGAAAATTTCACCCTTTGAAAATTTTCCATTTTAAACAAGAGCAAAAAGAGGTGTCTATTTCCAGTGACCCTGACGGCATAGCTGAAAATCTATGTCAAATGATGGTATGCTCAGAAATAATTATTTGCTTCTGTGTGTAGACCTCGCTCATCATGAAGAAAGCAGTCCTCCTCTATTGTCTGATTTCAGTGCAAAGCAAGCAGAGCTTTGGGAAAAAACCACAATATTTCACAGGTTTTACTTTCCTTATCATGCACTCTGTATTTTGGGTGAAATCTCTGAAACAATGATACACATAGACACACACACACACACACACACACACACACACACACACACACACACACACCCCTCTACACACATGCTAACAACTCGTTGCTTATGGTAATATCAGGACAGCTACAACATCAGCCACTTCCCAAGACAAAGAGGAAGAGACAGATGCCTCTGTCACACAATACGCTGACCTACAGCTGCTCCCTTTCTGCCTTGGACACAAAGCGGCCATCCGATGTTAGATAAAGAGGCACCAGAGGTGTGAGAGAGGAAGGACAATAGCGGAGAGATGCCTAGTAACCTTCATTTTCCAGAAAAACACAGGTGAAAATATCAGACACCGCAAGATTTCAGATGTTGAAATCATCAATTCACACAGTCGAGGTGGAACAGTGAAAATGACATTTAGCACAAAGGGGAAAATGCATTCGCACAGGAGGTACCACTGAGAGAAGGTAGACGGGCGTTGCATCCTAGAATAGAGGTAGAAGAACATGCCGAGCTGTAAAAATACACAATGCAGCATGAGTGCGGGAAGGGTTGTATTGTGTATGAAGAGGAAGTGAGTAATGGTGTCGCGTGGCTCAAGGACACAGTGCAGAGGACTCTGAGCAAAGATCCAAGCCAAAGGAGTGAGTGTGAGAGAGGCACGTCCCGCCTCAGCAGTAAGGCTAGCCAGGAGGTGCTTGACTAGTTGTACTCAGGGCTGAAGACCAACTGTGAAGTTCAAAGTATCATTTCACACTTAACATGGGCAAATTTGAGCTTGTAACCAATAGGCTAATAGTTTACACCTACAGGAATATTAGTCTTAATTTTGAAAATAATAAATTACACACAATGGCTTTCTATTAAGTGGAATGGCCAAAAAAAAAGTACCTGGAAGAGAAATCTATGTATAAAAGCAGCCGCAGTCATCCAACAGAATGCAGAACTCATTCAAGAGCCACACCGGAGTGATAGGGAAAATGAATCAGAATAAGTCAATATCTAGGTCAATATGACTCTCCTCTTTCTAAATTCCATTAATAAATCTCATTAATTCAATGAGGACATTGCTGAATAAACCTGAAAATTATAAACTTGAATGACATATGCACACTTCTTTTTAAAACTAATCATTCAGAGTTTCTAGAAATCTAACATAAACTTTCCTTACATTCACATATGTGTCGAAGAATTGATCACAAATATATGTACTTTCATTGCTAAAACTTGAATCTCTTTACTCATTAATTCAAACTGCCTTGACTTCTCATGTTTATGCAAAACAGATTTTTTTGGAGGAAAAAAAAGAGGAACTGTAACATCAGAGGAAATCATCAAAGAACCAGTGGCACCGTCTTAAGGCTTTTATCAAAGTAGTGAAGGAATGCATTAAAGCAACAATATCTGAAGCCTACATGTGATAAGACTACTAAACTTAATCGTGTATCTTATGAACATATGTGGACATAATGATTTTTCTGTAAGAATACTCCAGTCTAAAGGACTTTTTTTCTGAGTGAGAGAACATTATTCTCTCAAGACAATTCAAGGGAAAAAACACCAATATTACATTAATAATAGATGCCTCACGCTCTACAGACAGAAGACCAAGTTTTTGAAAAACCATATCGGCTGTAAGTGAAGGTTATCGCAAATGAGAATAGGCTTATGGATGGAACAAATCCTTAAAAATACCATACATCAAATTTTTGTGAGGCAATAGTATACTAAAACATAAATTGTTAAACTTGGGCATAGTACATAAGGATTTAAATAAATAAAGGTAACTCATCTTGAAAAAAAATCTCACTAAGCAAGCTATGATAAAATTTGAAATACCTATATACATTTGTCCAAACATGTTAGAAAAATCATTTCTTATTATCAAAGAAAATATATTAAAAGTAATAAACCTTTACTTGCAAATAATAGGAAGAAAAAGGTAAATGAATTTATATGAAATGATGCATGTAAACTTTTAAGAAAATATGACTGAGTTACTCCTACTAAAAAATGTCATGGAAAATTACTAATAGGCCAACATTCACTTAGTCACAGAACAACTTTTGATACATATCATATCTTTTTGAGGTCATCAAATTAATAAAATACTATTGAGCTCTTTGCTTAAGGAGGAAGAAGTTGAAATTGGAGACAATAACTATGAAACATGACTCACTAGCATTTATGAAAGATAATTGGAAAGTCAGCCACTAGGATTCAGTTTCTGAGATTTTCAAACTCATGTAAAGCAGTAATTTTCTCAGAAAAAAAGAGTCTATAATCTCCAAAATCATATCCTTTAAATATATTATGGAATTAAAACAATTTTGGTGTGAAAATGTACAATTTCATACTGAAGTTGTGAACCTGGGCCTCTGAAGGGTAAACTAAAATGTGCTCCTGCTGACTTCATACACCTTGCAGCCACCTGCTCTCAGGCTAGGAGGAATCGTCTACAGGTTCATTTGTGACTTCATCAAGTCAGATACAAAATATTCCCTAGGACAGAGGCTTCTTTTTCCAGGATTATTTCCATTGAGAAGTAAGAAAAATTTAGATTAGATTAGTTAGGTAAGGAATTATGAATAAAACTTTAGAAAGCTTTCACCTTCACAAAATGCATCCTGTGTTTCTTCAAGGATTCCTAAAAGCTGACATTCTACAGTGCAAAAAAATGGTTCATGCATAATTCAATAGAGAAAAAAAAGTAGATGGGCTTGTAGTAATTTATGTGAAATCTATATCTCTCACTTGTTTGATATAATCAGTTCTGGGAGGGCAGAAAGTACTACAATTTATGCTCCATTATAGCCCACACAAAGCTGAGTGTATAGTATATAATGTTCAATAACTACTTGGTGAATGAAAATGGATGGAAGACATTTAATGATAATTATATTCCTGATACTTCAGATATAGCAAAATAATCTTTTTGCTTCAGAAAAATGTATATAAAATTAGTCAAAGTCATGCTGTAATTCACATTTCAGAAGTTATCAAAACTATCCCACCATAGAACTTGTAAGAGGTGAGCTATACATAGTCCTTTGCATTTAAACCTTAGATCCTTTTGAGGAGGATCACTATGTTCTAACAAAAACAAAAATGTGGCTGAGCATGGTGGTACACATCTTTACTCCCAGCACTCAGGAAGCAGAGGTAGGAGGACCACCATGTGCTCAAGGACACACTGAGACTACATAGTGAACTCCAGGTCAGCCTAGGAAAGAGTGAGATCTTACATTAAAAAGCTAAAAAACTAAACTAAAATAAAATAAAATATTAAACACATATAGAGCACATAATACATTTCAGTCCTGCACTGCTAAAATATCAAAGAACTGAGCAACCTCAAGCCATTATAATCTCCATATTCTGGATGAGGAAACAAGCATAAAGTCCAAGTAAGCCATCGCTTCTAAAGATAAACTTTTCTAGGTGTATTTCCAATGGATGCCAAATGAGCAGTCCAAGAAGATTTACTTTTCTATAGAACTGGGAAAATAATATGTTTCATGTTAACTGTACACCTGATGATATTTAAACCCATTGTTTTTTGTATTTATGTGTGTTTATTTTAGCAGCACACCTAGCTGATTTTCAACATACCTGAGAGGAATATATGTGATATACAAGAAGGGATTGGTCAAAGTAAGCAGAACCCAGTGTGAATCAGACTGAAAGAAAGAGTGCTGGGGAGATTGCTCAGTGGTTATCACTTTTTGTAAAGCCCAATGGTCCAAGTTCAATTCCTCAGTACCCAGGTAAAGCCAGATGCAGAAAGTGGCACATGCATCTGGAATTCATGTGCAGTGGCAAGAGGCCCTGATACACCCATATTCTCATATTTTCTCTTCTCTCTCTCTTTCTCTCTCCATATATATAAATATAATATATATTATATATGAAAGAAAGAAGAAAGAAAGAAAGAAAGAAAGAAAGAAAGAAAGAAAGAAAGAAAGAAAGAAAGAAAGAAAGAAAAGGAGTCACTGGTGGAAGGCTGACTCACAGACAGGAAACCTAAGCTAGAAGTCTCTGGAACTTCTCTCCTGACTAAACTTCCTCAAGGAAGCAGAACTTGACAGCAGGAGACATACATAACTGAGGCTGCTGAGAGAAGATGGGAAAGGAGACAGAATGAACCTTGGGCATATTGTTGGGGTTCCGGGCAGCAATGAAGACCACTTGAGGTTGCAGTCTGTAGTTAATACCCACAAGTAAATTCCTATTTTTCTATGTGTACATTTACATGGTACAATTGGATCTAAGTATGTCTGGTGGGCAATTCATTTGGAAGTCTGCACAAAGCACATAGGCAACATTGATGGCCACCATGCTAACAATGATGAGAGTGATGATGAGGATGATGACAAAACCTAACCTGTCCTCGGTGGTTTCACCTGGACCCTAGCTTAGGTGTGAGGGGTGGTTCAACTCCTGCCAGGAGATCAGCTATCATGTATTGTCTTGTGGATAGATTTTAGTTATCCTTGGCTCTCACTACCTTCTGAAAAAGAAAAACGGATTCTTCAAGGGAGAATGAGATCAGCATAAATTAAATGGGATAAGCATTGTTAATTTGAAGAGATTTCATGGATGTAGCCTCACTTTAGGCCCAAGGTTAGTGGAAGCTTTTCCTCAGAGACCAGATTCTTAGACTCCATAGGATTCTGACTTGGATCCCAATTCCAGCTGTGGGTTCCTTACAACTGGGTGGATCTCTCAGCCAATCAAAGAGCTATTGGTTACCCACCTAGGCTAGGTGCCACTATTATACAGTTGTGTTCGATCCTGTCTTACTGGTTGCTTTTGTATATCAGTAACCTCTGCTTGTTCACACAATTGTTGGAAGATGAAACCACAGAGGAATGGGCGAGAAGAGCAAGAGTGCTACTTCTACAGAGAGCTTGACAACCTGCACCAGGGCAATGGTGATGGACACTGAGGACACTCAAATGCACCAAAGCAGAAATCCAGAAGTTACTGAGAGCTGAACACTAAAATAGTATACACATCCTCTAAGGCTCAGGGAAATATGCAGAAGAGGGAATAGGAAGATTGTAACAGTACCAGAGTGGAAGGGAATAACCGGAGGCATTGCCTACCACCCACCCCCATCGAATGACTGTTTCTGTCACATTTCATAGCCCACAATCCCACAGTGAAAATGCAGCAATCCTACTGAGAAGGACCTTAAGTGAAATGGGGGCAGGGAGAAGGGAAATGATGGTGCCAATCCATGATTTCCCCATACAAAGTTTCTAAATAATAAGAAGAAGAATTGTCAAACATTAAAAAAAGAAGACAAAAAAATTACCTTGAGTGCAAATCCTGTTACTAGGAAGGTACAATTCTACAAACTTTACAATAAATTGATAATCACAATTACATTATGTAACACGACTCAACATCATCCACTATCATTGTCATTTTATAGAAAACTGCAACTGAAATAAGGGTAACTTATTGAAGGTTATGACTAGTAAATGGTAAAAGCAGAAAAAAAGTTCTGTAAATCCAAGTCATCTAGCCCAATAACAATTCCAGACTAGCATGAAGGCAGATGATGTTCACTAAGTAAGGAAAGGACTAAGAATATGAAGGACAAAGGTTAGAAAAATGATGTGTGAATCAAATAATTATTGATCAATGAAATAAAAATCAAAAACTAGAGTCAAAATTTTCACAGATAACTGAGACAAATGGGAATTGTTACTTGCAGAATGGAATACTTGGAATTGGAGCTAAAATGGTCAATGAATAAAAAGAGCTTAACAATCTATTGGTGGCCAGCGATTGGTAAGGAGTCAAAGTTAATGAACAAAAATATTGGGCATCTAGATACATGTGAATTTCAAATTCTTAAAGTGAATATGTTAGTCAAAGTATGTTTCAAATATTACATGAAATGCAGAGGAGCACCCCGTATTGCACAGTGTAGTTTTACTTTTAGAGCCAGCATTGCTGTTCAGACTTGATGTACTTGGGGATTGAATCCCTAACCTGTATTTGATAGATCGCTACCATGAACATTAATTTAAACAAATAATGTGATGAATAAATCTTACCAAGTCAAAAATCTTGCTTCAAGTTTACTAAATGAGAGTAAATGTATTCCATGAATTTACAGTAATATATTCACATGAAAATATAAATGTATATGGAATTTTATGAAAGCAAATGTATTTTGACAGCATTAACCACAATCTACAAATTGTATCTCAAGTTGTATGTGTGGTTAGATATCAATGGGCAGGCTCCCTGATCATCCCTCTGTTGTTAATTCAGCTTAGTGAATAAGTCCAATTATGATGACAGGAAAATAGCCTATGCATTATCACAAATCATCTTTCATCTTTGATATAAATGGGAAAAATTCCTCTCAGTAATTTCATAGTTACATTTAAAACAAATTTGGTATTGTGTTTGAAGTTATGCTTTTAAAAGCAATGGGTCCCACAATTTAGAATTAATGTAAAAATGTCTGTCATTTAAATGTTTTTTCCCTTTCTCTAATGTTATTTCAAGCTATTTCATCTTTAATTCAATCCTTATTGAATTATGTAGAAAATTCACAGAAGATAAGAAGATATATGTATAAATAAATATCTAAGTTAAAGATGCAAATATTTCCTAATATTAGTTATATGATGATTATGTAATCTATCATAACTTAGTGCTTTCTAATTATGGACTTTTCTTGTGAAACATACAAGTTATATAGTAAATATCTATGAGCTATATTCTAAAAAATACTTGTAACAAATATTTTATAAATTAAACTTGAAGACTTTTAAGAAAATTGTGTAGTTGTATGCAATGTTGATTTCTAAAAGCAACAAGGCAGGCATCAAAATGATTGCTACACTATGGGAATGTAATATTTTAATTAATACTGTTAATCTATAAATAAGAATATCAAGGATAAGCATAAAACTTTAAAAGTCCCATATTATAGAATAAGCCACTTGGAAACCTATTTATTTGGACAAAGGCACACCCAGAAGCTTTAGATTGTTACTAAATAAATTTCAGTGCCAGAGATGGAATACCTTCCAGTGAGTTGTTGGCCAGGTAGGTTCCCGAGGCTCCTAACACATTACAGGCCATTGTCAAGGTTCTTGGTTGTCCACCAGAATGAGATGGTAAGACCCTATTGCTGAAGACCACATATGCTTGGGCTGCAGGTCACTGAGAAATCAAGCTGGAGCTGAGCTGGAAACCTCCTCCCTGTTAACCAGCTGACAGAAAGCTGGAAAAAGCTATGGCTGCATGCAGCCCTATGGGAGAGAGAAGTCATCAGCGGTGGTGAACAGCAGTGGACCTTGCAAGCTTTAAGACTGGCCAGCCAGGCTAAATGTGCCAACTGGTACAATAGTGGCATGTCCATTGTAGGGGAAAGCAATTTTTCTATAATTAGACAGGAGGCCAGCTCCATGGGAGGGAATATATACCTGGTACTGAAAACCTAGTGAAAAGCCTATGGTGGGGAGGTCATGAGCCCTAGGGAAATAAAATGCTTGCTTATTGTCTGGCTAAATACATATATTATACCTACCAAACTGCCTTATAAGCATTTTTAAATGACCATACCTATATAAAAAAGCTACTCTCATTTTTGGTTAAAGAAGCTTCTCTTTTTCAGGTGGTGGTGACCACTGGGATAACTCAAAAGACACCACAGTGGTGAGAAGAAATGACAGTGGAGTGTTCAGCACTGGGACATCTCTATCACACTTCCCCGAGGCTCAGGGTCTATTGTGGAAGAAGTAGAGGAACGAGCCAAAGGAAGGGTAGGACTGCTTACAACGCAAACTTCCAGACAGAAAACAGCCTTGATATTTATGATCTCACAGTGCCTATTAATACCTACACATAATGAGAGGAAAACATGATGACAGCGAAACAAAAGAAAGACTCAGAGGAGGAAGAGATATGGGGGAAGGAATCATAATGGTTTCTTATCGATAATTATGGAAGCTATCAATAAAAAGTTTTTTAAGTCCCATGCCAATCAACAGAATATTTGGTTGAAGAATAAGATATCCCAGTTATGTCTATGCCTATTTTTATATAATAACCAATAAACTCAGATATTTCTAATTGGAATTACTACAGCATACTATTTCTGCTTTTATTGAAATTATAATTAATAGCTCTTAAAGATCTCTGTACAACTGTCACCAACATGTTGTTGATATCTTTAGTGAGAAATAAAATAGCATTAAAATTTTTAAAAATAAAATTCACTGGCTAGAGTAATAGGTACCAGATTCACATTCTTAACTGAAACAACAGCAAATCAAACAGACCAAATACTTCTATCAGCTTGCGAGAGAACAGGTATCAGTCAACAGCAAAAGTAACCCCTAAGGATAGAACATATTAAGAAAAAAATTGGTGAGTTCAATGACTGCTACAGCTTTTAGTCTTGAGTGACTTTCCAGGCTGTGATACAAGAAAGTAGATACCAGAAGAGACAAGCTGACTTGCTAATATGAGGAAACAAACATAATTTTATAGACGCAGATGCCAGACTCTTTCAGACAGTAGGAATGAGTTGAAGTCTTTTCCGCTTGAGGTTTTCAGCTAGATATTGATTAACACACCCAAACTGAAATGATTAGAGGTGGGTGTCTAGTTCTCACACAAATGGAATAGTGACGTTTACCCCACTCCATACTGGAAATCATATGATTCATGGGGTATTGAACACAGAAAGATCTCAACTAAATTTTGAGAAAACTCCAAACAAGATTCCAAAATGCAACTAAGAAAAGTGTATTCCACAAAGTACATATTGCAGCTTGGGCTGGTGGCACTGGGCAGAGCTGAGAAAAAGATCAAGAACTGAAATGGCTGGTATATTCTTCACAGTCCTCACTGGAAACAGAATCAGTTCAAACATCTGAGATATGGGCTGGGAGGTGACAAAAGTTAAAAACCTCCCTGCCGGGATTCCATTCACCAGTACCCACTCTAAAGCCAGATGCACCAAGTGGCATCTGGTGTTCCTTTGCAATGGCAAGAGGCCTTGGAATACCCATTAACTCATACTCTCTCTCTCTTAAATATTTTTAATATGAAAAAACATAATTTCCAACCAAGAAGATACCTTCAGACATCCAAAAGTTCACATGTATTCTGTTCAAGACAAGGAATAAGGCCAAAATACAATTGCAATACATATGTCTTTTCTGTCCTAGGAATAAAGAAAACAGTCGGCCTCCACCCAGAGAAAAAGTTACAGGAAACTGATATGCTTTAAAATCTTCAGAAATGAGGTGGACAGTTTAAGGGAGACTTGACTATTGAAACAGTTATGAATAGATATAAATGAATTTAGACAAGAAATTAGGCTAACTCCAGGAGAAACAAACTTGAACCATAAAGAAAATCAATCATGCTTTAGCCTATCTTCCCATTTCTAAACAATTTTAAGCTAACTATTTGCCATTGTGGCACAACCTTGTCATCTATGAAGTTCACACCAGACAACCACACAATCGAATTGCAAGAAATAAAATTTCATAGCGTTTTAAGTAAGTTTACAATTTCATGTCAGACAAATGGATTATGGGAGTGAGTTATGGAAATAGTTAACTTCCAGTCCTTTGCAGTTGGAAATTAACTGAAAATACTTAACATTGACAGACCAAAAGCAATAGGATAATGGCATTTTCTAGAAACTTGACTAGTCCCAAGCACTTCAGCTTAAGTTGTGTGAAAAGAACTACTTCTGAGGCCAGGAGAATAGGGAAAGGAGAGGAGTGGGAGTAAAGGCTATTGGTTTTTCTTAAAAGTCAGATGAACTAGTTATGTATGTATAACTTTGATAAAAATGGCATCCAGGAAAAAAGATTTATATCCAGCACATTTAAATATAGCACATTCACACACAATGACATGAATTATAAATTGATTCTTAAAACAAAGAACACTTCATCTTTTGAAGTTTCCATGGTCTTCGTGGCCTATCGTGTGAGTGGATAAAATTAAAGTGCCTATGAGTAGGTGCTCACTTATGGATGGACATAATGCGGAGAATACATAATAATGAGCTCATGTCCCTAAGGAGAACCCTACTGCCCTCTGCAGCACAGTGGAAGCATAACAGGTCATACCACAGTTACCATCCTCTAATGCAGGAAAAAGGACTTGGCAATTAAATAGAAATGAAACGCAACCTTGCCTAGCTTACAGGCTTATTTATACAAAATACCAGAAAACCAAATATAAAGTACCCATGGGCAAGAAAAGCAAAGTCAAATGAGAATGTGACTGGCAGATGCTGGCATTGTCCAAAGGTGTTGGAAGGAAGAATCCTCTATGCTTAGAGCTGCATGACCCAGGGACATTCTTTCCCTAGGGAAGACAGGAAGACATGCAAGTGTCATTACCTGCTGCCTGCAACGTCTGAGACACTTACCTAGCTGCCTTCACTCTGGTCCCAGGCACACCACAAAGCTGGCCTATAAAGAGCAAATGTACTCCTTGGAGGACACAAGTGAGTAATACCTGTGACAGTTGCGTGTCTCATTGGAAGTTAATGTAATTTACATCTTTCTTTCAATCTAGGTTAATGTAAATCAATCCCTGAGAGATTAATCAACATTTAGTATGCTAGAAAATAAGACTTTTTTTTAGTTTTTAATTATGGGTTAGTTGAGATGAAAAGTATCATGTTTTCAAAACTACCAGGAATATGTTTTTGGGGTAAATCTGAAGACCAATATATCTTCTACTTTTTAAATGTCAAAGTATATCTGGAAATAAAGTTTATCTCTCTCTGAGTTGTAATGAGCCTGGGAAAAGTATAAACTGCTTCAAAGCTTTCAACTTCACTGGGGAAGCGTAAACTAGTTCAGATAAAGCAATTTAACCAAATTGTATTTGTTTTGTGCGATTTTTAAAAATGTACTGCGGCTTTTTTTAAACAATCTCTGGGGGTGAATATAGAACATGGATATGTTTGTGGTGAAAATGGCTGTTTTAGTGAGATGAATGGTACTCTGGTGTTCTTGAGAGGGTAACTCGACTTACAACAGGCCTGGGGAGGTCTACAGGTACAGTTTACAAACTGATAATCTGTGGTCTCTTCAATTACAGTGTTACGAATAGCCATGTGGTGGTAACAAGTGAAATATTGGAATTTCTTTCATTCTATCTTCTAATAATTATTTGTATTTAAGGAGAAAAAAAATCAAATGATATAAAATAATCAGATAAATTTTTACAAGAGGTAAAAATATGTTTTATTGAACATTTAAATTTAGATTTGTCTACTAACATTTCTTGAATTTGAATTCTTGCATATGACATCTCAAACAGAGGAAAGTTAGAAGAATTCCTGAGACAATCCTCAGCACCAGACAAATGAAAGCATGGGACACAAGACGAAGCCAAGGAAAAGGTGTCTTTCTTAGCTTAAGTTGCTCAGGGTTCTCTGATTTCCAACCAAATTGAATTTCTTCATGGACGTTTCCACGTGTAAGGCAAAGACATATCAGTGATTCCAACAAGTCTAATGTGAGGGTCTACAATGCCTGTGATACCAGCAACAACATAATGCCACTCACATCCCCCATTGAAAGCTTATCATTCTTAGCTGTTTGATTAATAAACAAGATATGAAAAGAAATTAATATAATAAGAGAAACAGAAAAAAGCTGCAGTTATCTAATTGAGAATTTTGGATATCCTCAACTGTGTTTTACGTAATGTTGCTTAGACAATCTGACATATGGATTGACCGATTGTGCCTGACCCTGTCACAATCACCTCGACCTGTTGATACCTGCATCTACCTTCTTTGATCATGAATTCATTTGCTAGCTTATATTTTTTAATCTGCTATGTACTAACGACATTTATCATCCCCAAATTTATTTTTACTTAATCTACTTTAGTCCAAATGATCTTAGCCTCAGCAAAAGTCGGTCTCTAACTTACTCTTTCTTGATCTAATAATGTGGCCATTAACCTACAGCATTCAGCTAGCCATTTGTTCATTGATAAACACCCCAAAAAGAAGAGGAGAGATGCTGTGATGTCATTTCTAACTCAAGTTATTATATATCACCTACACATATTCTTCGCTAAAAATCTTCACCTAATGTTTTCTCACCACTTTCCCCTCTCACAGATCCTCCTTTACTTCTCCAACGAACTCAAGACACTTTAAAAAGAATAAATCCATACAAATGTCAACCACGGGGGAATTTTTTCTTGTTTGTTTTGAAAGGGAATATTTAGTATCTCAAATGAATGTTTAATTTCATGACATTTCAGAAGAAGTGAGGATTTCCAAGAGGATGGATGCAGTTTCTTGTCTTTATTATGAGGGGTGAGGAAAGTTTGAAGTCCCAATTTCCTTATACCTAGTGACATATTAATTGCTTCTTTTTGCTATAGCACAGCCCTCATATCAGTAAATCTAAACAAAAAAAATCAATGTCACTTAGCTGGTTACCAAAATTTATAAACAAACATTCAGAGAATCTGGCTTGAACACCTTACCAAGGTAAGCAAGCAATCTGTGGGTATGAGTGTGGGTGAATAAGTCAACAAGAAGTTTAAAACTTGGAAATTTTGTATGTGCGTCCAGAAAAAAAATTCAGCTAGGTCCCTGGTGCCAAACATTCTAGTTTCTAAATAATATGTGCTTTGCATTGTAGCAATGGTTTTTAAAATAATTTGACTGGAGACTTTTGTAGTAGAAATAAAGGTGTGGGAATATAGCAGTGTATAGGCAGATTCTTTGTGAAATAAAAGTTTCATGATTATTTTAACAATACCAGAAAATGTTGTATCACAAATCTTAATAATAAATGATAAACCTAAAAGTAAACAGAAAGAAAATGCATTTCAAAGCCAACAAGGAAACTGTAGGAAGCCTATTATTTATGACTAGGTTCTGCCTACAGCCATACCTCTCTGAATGCATCCAATGGCATCTGACATGGCTAGTTCTTTAATGTAAAGGTAGACTATTTAATAAAGATCTGCATCCTCTCGCTTTCATGAAAACATCAATATTTTCCCAGAATATTTCCAAGAACATATTGAATCCTGAACACCTTCAGAAGCTAAAAAGAATGCAAAAAACACACACAATAAACTCGTAGAAATAAGGTAATTTTAAGAAAGTATGAATAGTAAATATAATTCTTTAAATTAGTCAGATTGAAATGTGTGTTTTACCATTATACTTTGTTACTTAGATAACATCCTGAGTTCTCATATACCAACTATTTTTCAAAAGGTGTTATAATAAAGTTCAACAAGGATATTGGGGAATCGCAGAGTGTCAACATACCACATGCTAGGCTCTGGTCCAATCTACAGCTCCCTCTCCCCACCAGAAAAATCAAGTGGGTCTGAGGAGGGGACAAATCACTGAAAATATTGATCAAAAGGAAGCGAAGACATAAATAATATCTTGAATTAAAAGAGAAAACTACATAAAAAGAGAGTAAAAAGATCATCTGATAATGATATTAATCCCCACATGGTTATGATTGTGACAACAAAATCCCAAATGCTGAGAAAAAGGTCTGCTCCTCGAAATTTGCTTGATAATTAACGAAGAGCTCCAGTAATCCCATGCAGATACGTGGCATATTTTCCTACTACCAGTGGGGGACAAAGACATTGAAGAGGAAACATTAAAAACCTGTGTCTTTCTGCAGTGTACGGAGAGCCTTTCCTCCAGACTGACACAATATTAATCAATACTTTCATTGTCGGCTGTCAGGATTTTGACGACAATTTTAGGTTGATGTGATTTATTCACATATGTTCCTAATAGCCTTCTCTATCTGGCTAATCTTACACCTAGACAGGTGTCAATCAATATTTTAAAAATCTTCTTCCTACCCCTACATTAGGGGATGGATTTATGATGTCTGAAAATTTCCAAAAACTTCCCAAATGCTCTTTTGTCAACTACAATTAATACATCTTTCTACAGAGTAATTTTAAATATTTTAGACTTTCATCACAAATTGCTTGTCTACTGTAACTTTCATATATCAAGACATTAGACAACTTTTAGCCTTCAGTGATTCTTTTAGATTTCAGATTTTAAAACAACATAAGCACATTGACATATAAATACATAATTATTGCCAAAATGTAAAAATAATTCAAATGTATGTATTTGTTTTACATGTATAAATACACAAACATATGCATGTGACTTAAACTAGATACATATATATTAATATTTTGTGTATATGCCTATGCAACATTTGCAAAATTTTCAATTATATCTAATCTTATTCTCAACAAAAGGCATAAAATTCAAAATATCTCTTGCACTAAAATAAAGGGTGTATTTGTGTAATACTTATTTTCCCTCAGAAAAACCAAAGGTTAAATTAATCACTGAAGCAAATAAATAAATTTTTGTTCATACTTCAGTTCACTAGCATGTATTTATTTGGAAAAATAAGCTATGAGCAAAGATGATTTCTATGAACAAATATCCAACAAATAAAATTTCAAATTCACTAATGTAAGGGCATATGATTAGATACTGTAATTCTTCTATATCAAACAGTCTAGTATTATGACCTCAATGATGGGTATTACTAGGCCAGGACATAAATTGGGAAGGATCAAACTATACATATAAACACATTGGAAATGAAAAGCAACACAATTCACGATACACATATTTAGGGATAATGTATCTGGAATATTTTTAATATGTATTACAACAATCACTGATGAATATTAGATTCAGTGTCAAAATGTGATTTTTAAACAGGAACAAAACATTCTAAGATATCTGTATCAAATTTAACGAGGTTGATATTTATTTACTTTAATCAGGGAGTGGGAAAAATGTCTCTTTCAAAATGTAGCTAAAATCATAATTCCAGGTCTGGAGAGATTGCTCAGCAGTTAAGACACTTTCCTGTAAAGTAGGACCTGACTTCGATTCCCCAGTATCCACATAAAGCCAGACACACAAAATGGTGCATTTGTCTGGAGTTCATTTACAGTGGCTGGAGGCCCTGACACACCCATTCTCTCTCTCTCTCTCTCTCTCTCTCTCTCTCTCTCTCTCTCTCTCTCTCTCTCTCTCTCTCTCTCTCTCAAATAACACAACATAATTCCATAAGATGAGAGCATAGAGTGAAGAAACAAGGCCACAAACTCCAAAGTCTCTCTCTCTCTCTCTCTCTCTCTCTCTCACACACACACACACACCACAAAACACTCAAATAGTGCAAAACAAAATATGCTTAAAGCATCATCCTTCTTTATAAAGCTTGAGCAGTCAATGTCTTCTATTCAGAAAGATTAAAGGAAGCAAGGGCCAAGTTTAAATGTTTAAAACACATTGATAACATACATTTCAAAGCAGTTTATCTGATTTTGTTAAGAAAATTTTTATTATAGTTAATAATCATTTATAATAACATAGTCAATATATTACTATATTTATTTGATATAAAAGTAGACCTAAGTGGAATTAAAATAATATCTCTGACACAAATGAAGTTTTAAAATATTACTTTTAAATTTTAGAGAGTGTCTGAACTTAAGCTTATCCCAACAGCTATGACATAATGATATTCCATATATCAAATGAAATTAATACAAGATGAGATGACTCTTTCATCACAGCAGGCAGACTAAAGTAAAAGAAAACTGAATATGGATCAAGGTATTAGGTATTTAAAGGGCAACTCAGGTATGGAGCAATACAGAAATATTTATCTTGAACTGTCATTTTAATATACTATATAATCAAAGGTAGTTTTAAAGAAACTACTTAATATTTAAAGAATTATTAATTTCAAAACTATTCTTACTTGCTTTTCTTTAAAAGGTATATTTTACTTAATCTAAGGAGATTTCTTTAGTCACTTAGCATTATTGAGTTTATAATAAGAATATAGTGAAAGGAATTCTGCAGTTGCCACATATCCAATTTAAAAAATTCTCTCATGAATGCTAATCATATATTTTTTTTCTGATCTAAACATTTGCTTTCATTAAAATCCTCACTATCTATAATGATGTGCTTGAATTTTCTCAAGATTAAATAGCAAGGCATAAACAGTTTTAGCTCTTTTGTATATGTTACAATTTTAAGTAATATATATTTTATCGAACTAGGAAATTAGTGCTTTCAAAGCAAAAAAAAAACACATTAGACCAAAGAAGTGCACTTATTTCCCAAAGATATAGGCTCTTCTGGGCTGGAGAGATGGCTCAGCAGTTAAGACACTTGCCTCCAGTGCCTAAGGCCCCCGGTTGAATTCCCCAGGACCCACGTAAGCCAGACCCACAAGGTGGTGGCCCTGGTGCGCTCTCTCTCTCTCTCTCTCTCTCTCTCTCTCTCTCTCTCTCTCTCTCTCTCTCTCTCCTTGAAAATGAATAAATAAAATATTTTTAAAAAGATATAGGCTCATCTTTCTTCATCAAAATTATTATATTATATATTTATACTTAAATGTACTTAAATCTTAGATAAAATGATTTATTCTGTCTGAATGACCAAATTTTAGGAAATATAGATTATACTTTTGTATTTATACTTGTTTTTCCTTAAAATGCATGTCAAAAATGTTTATTTCAGAAGTGTATAAGTAGTCTATAATGTAATGCGTATCCATGGGTTGCTAAATTTCAAATAAAATTTTAAATTTTATCTTATCAATATAACCTGACATTCTTAATACACTCAGAGAAAGAATCTGTCATATCTAACACATTTCCATAGTTTTTTAAAAAGTCCTCCATAGGTCAGTAGCAGGAGCGTCAACCTGATTAAGGTTAGCTGGGGTAACTAAGGTGACAGTGATTAAAAAAAAAACAGAGGCAAGCCATTTTCACTCACCATAGTACTTGATAATCAACCAAGGCAATTAGGCAAGAAAAATAAGGAAAATGTTTCTCTACTGGAAAAGAAAAAATAGAAGTATCACTGTTTTGCACATGGTATGATTTCGTACACCAACATGCCAGATGGATCCGCTAGAAATTGTAAGAGAAGAGTTCAGCACACTGCAAGATACAAGCTCAGCAGACATGAAAATATTTGTATAAACTAGCAATCCAAAACCAAAATGAAAAACATTTCCATTTATAATACATCAAAATTCCTTAGAATTACTTATAACCCTTTGTGGTAATTTGAATAATGTTCCCCAATAGATTCAAAAGTTTATTATAATTGTAAATTATCTCCACCCAGTTCTGTGTGTCACCTTGGCTAGATCCTAGGGTTCAGCCCTAAGGTGTTTCTGGGGTGGGTCTGGAATTCTAGCTATACATATGCAGAAAGCAGTCTGAGCTCAAGCCTGGAGTTCCTCTAGTTTGTTAGTTTGGAGGGTGCTTGCTTGCTTGAGGTGCTGGTGGTGTGTTACTCTGTCTCTGCTTGCTTCTGTGAAAGGGAGCCAGCCTTTTTCCTTAACTTCCCCTGGGTCTGTTACTTCAATAAATACTTTCCTCCCCAAAATTGTGCCTGGTTTGGAGATTCATCCCAGTGACATGTGGCTGACTACGACACCCTTGTATCCTAAAACTCCAAAACGCCATTGAAAAAATTAAGTTCAAATAATGGTTACAGATAGGAACATGAAATTCTGTTGAGATTACAATGTTCCCTCAGTTGTCTATTGATTCAACAAAATCTCTATCAAAACCCCAGCTGGCTTACTGTGCTGATCCTAGAAATTCCGTGGGCCCAGAACAGCCAACAAATCTTGTAAAGGAAAAATAAATAACTAAGTTGAATGATACCATTTCTAAATTCAACATTTCCACCAAAACTACAGTATTCAAGACAATGTGGAACCGACCAAGAACAAACATGGATCATTGGGAAATATTTGAACATTCAGAAATAAGCATGAATTTACAGCCATTGATTTTTCAACGAGAATGTTCAGACAGCAAAATGGGAACAGTAATGTCTTCCACAAATGAACAGAAGCACCTAGATGTTTCCTTGTCAAAAAAATAAATAAATAAAGATGGCTTCTTCACACCAAATACACAAAACTATGACTTAAAATAGATAACAGGTTTAAATATAGGAGTTAAATTATGAAATTATTAGAAGATATATGCAGATATGTATATATATTAGCATTGGGATGGTAATAAGGCAATAAAAATAACACGCACACACAGACACACATCCCACACTTTCAAAAGTCAAAACTAAATATTCTTTGAAAGAAGCCGTTAAGAAAGTGAAAATGAGTTCTGGAGCAATGGCTCAATGGTTAAGGCACTTGCTTGCAAAGCCTGGTGGCCTGGGTTCGATTGATTCTTCAGCACCCACATAAGGCCAGATGCACAAAGAGGTACAGGTATTTGGAGTTCATTTGCAGTGGTAAGAGGCCCTGACATGCCCATTCTCTCTCTCATTCTTCATCCCTCCCTCCCCCTCCCTCTCTTTCCCCTTGTTAATAAATAAAAATGTTTTAGCTGAAAATGGGAGAATATACTTATGATCATATTCCTACAAGAGACTATTTGTCCAAATTCTAATAAAGGACTAAAAACTTAATTTAAAAATGGGCAAAGGATCTGAAAAAAACAATTCTGTAGAGAAGGTCTAACATAAAAGTCTTAATTATCATTCATCCTTATCAATGAAGCCCCACTTCCATTGCACTGGAAAGATGAAGCAAATGGGTAGAACATATTTTAATGATGATGGAGCAATAAAGAAAACTTTCATACCTTTCGAAATGAGAAGGCAAAACTGGAATTCCTTTAAAGTGTTAAATTTTAAGCCAAGCATAGTGGCTCCTGCCTTTAATCCCAGCACTTGGGAGGCAGATGGAGGAGGATCACTGTGAGTTCTAGGCCACCCTGAGACTACATAGTGAACTAGAGTGAGGCCCCACCACAAAAAAAACAAGAAAGTTAAATTTTAGCTTACCAATGGTCAAGAAATTATACTTTAAGTTGTATAAGTAAAATGAAAAGGATAGGTGATATAGATAGAAGATAGATAGATGATAGATAGATGATAGATACATAGAGAGATAGATAGATAGATAGATAGATAGATAGATAGATAGATAGATAGTAGATATAGATGGACATATCTATATACATGTATGCAAAATGAAATCTACGCACACAAAACTACTTCATGTATATTATTAGTCACAACAGCTAAAAGTGGAAGCAACTTAAATGCTCACTATCCAATTGTTAAGTACATTGACTTCAGTATGTACATTGATGAAGATTTTTTCCAATAAAAAAGAAAGAAACTCTGAGCCATGATGGGACATAAATGAAAGCATAGCTGTTAGTCGGCCAGATGCGGAGGAACAATAGGAAAGGAGGAGAGGCTGCAGATCGGTGCTTTAGATTACCGGAGAGACTGTGATGAAATATTCTAAAATTAGATTGTGATGGTGTTTGTACAATTCTGTGAATATATTAAAAAGCTTTACTTGGGTAAACTGGGTGGTTTGTGAATTGCAACTCAGTGAATTGTACTTTTAATATCCATTCCATTCTCTTTTTACAAAGAAATGTTGCACCCACTGTCTAAACACAAAAATATCAATCTTATGGTTTCCCTTCAGTGATAACATGCTGGTGTCCTATCCCGTTGGCTCTATCTCGGAGATCTCCTGGTCCTGCTTTAGTGGTGTAGGTCGTGGTTCAGTGTCTCCAAACTTACAACAGCTTCCCAGCAGTTCTCACTGCTGCCACCAGACTCTACTCTGTCCACACAGTTACTCACTGCACACTTGTCCTCCTGCCTAAAACACACACTTCATCAGATACTGCAAAGTTCTTTACAGAGGTCCCACAATTATGTACAAAATCTATAACCAGGAAACAGGCTACTTTTTAACCTGACCCCACAATACATTAACATAATATCCAGCAACTTTCCATTCAGTACTCTGTACTCAGGAGAATCCTATAAGCAACTTAGCTTGTTGCTTTGCTTTGTGAACATTGCATGTGCTTTATACCATGGTCACATCAAATATCATGTTCTCTCCACCTTTTACCAAGCCACACTTAAACATCAGCTCTTTGGTGAAATCTTTTAGGACTACTTTCAGGTATATTTGATGGCCCTTATCTTCTGTTCAGGACAGAATTATATGTGTAAATAAGTATATTGTTAAGTAGATATGTATATGTTTTCATTATGTGATAATGCATATAAAGTATGGTATTTAACACTATTATATTTTAATTTTTGAGCTTAGTAGTGATATGATTTTGTATGCTTGACTTTCCAGTCTATCTATTATATCCTAATACATCAGGAAAGACTTCCTTACTATTAATTCAAGCACAGAATCTCCACAGGAGTGATATATGTGTGTGCACACACATCTGCTTTAGGTGAGTAGCTCCCTTAACAGAAAGGTAAATGCCTGCTTTCTGATTTCATGACTTTCAATCTGAACGACATTAGAGCTAGGAGGGCTTCCTCTAGACTGACTCACTATTTGGTAGTCAAAAGCTGGTATCTAAAGCTCTTAAAACTCCAAGGTTATGAGTCTAAATATGTTAACTCACAAAGGAAAATATTTGGCAAATAGTAGATGTTCACAAGTCATTTTTTCAAACAAAATAAAAATGAACATATTATTACTCATGATAATAATATCCATTTAAAATCTCATGCAGATGATGAATAATTAAAATTTTAAAAATGCTTGATAAGCACTGTACAGCAGAAAAGATAAAAGCTAAAATGGTAGACTTTTGGCTTTGTAGAGAATCAATAATTTTTCCAACAATATACTCCTATAAATTAGTGATGATGCCATGGAATTTCTGTTAGCAACTATTTACTGTTTAAGAAATACATCCTATGTAACTAGTATAGATTTTATTACTATATAAATATGCAAATTCAGTGCCCACGACAAAGCTTTATTTAAATGTCTAATATCTTTCAATCTTTTCAATGCACTTTAATGGATGTGTTTTTGAGTATGAATTATAAAACTAAATTTCTAACTCAACCTATTTGGCATTTTACTTCAGTCTGTATTCAAATTTCTACAAAAAATTTCAGTGAAGCATTAGCAACAAATATAACAACAACATATAGTGTGCTTTTAAGAGATAATATTATAACTAAAATTACAGAAGATTGTTAAAAATTTTTCTGTTCAAAATATGTTTCTAAAAGTTTTTAAATGGCAATAGTAGTAATTTACAAAATATTTTAAATTGGAAGGATAAACATCTGCATTGATTAATTTTAGTGTTATGCTAAATTTCATAATTGCCTAAATTTCTAAAATAAGCATAAATATGGTAGCATGAAAATAAAAATAAATGCCTAAAATGTTAACTTCTTCTAAAAACTTTGGAGTGATCATTAAAAGAAAATATTTTCTAATTTCCAAGTTCAAAACTAAAATTTATTCTGACTTTCACAGTGAACATATAAACTTTAACAAGGAAAAATCTTGAAAATTGTTGCCTATTTTGTGCACAAGTTTTTTTTCAAAACACCAGCTACATGCAAAAGAAATATATTTATTCAATAGGAATTTTTCAGAGAACATCTTACAAAATTTTCAAGAAACTTTCCACTTGTCTCCTGTTATATTTACAAATGTAAATAATCAAAGGGAATTAAACTTCTTAAAACTATATTATTCATAAAAATTAAAATAATATATTACTATATGCTTTGAGGGACAAAGCACTTGGTGTTTTTACTTAAACATCACTTGAAATAATATAAATCCTGTCACCCTGATCTTAAATTTCACTGAAATGGAAACATACATACCTGTCCACACCAATCATATTCCAGCATTGTAGGTTGGGAAAATATAAAGCTTTCAAGATTCTAAATATGAGTGTAAAAGCTATGGATTCATTCAGAAGGGATCTGTAATTTTCCTTCTTCAAAAAGTGGTTATCAACTGCAAGTTCTTAGCTTTCAACTCTCACAATCCAAGCTTTGTCGCAATGTTGTGCTCTTACAGCTAAAACCTGTTGATAATGAACCTGAACCCATTATTTTGAGTCAATGAATTGAAAAAAATAGGGCAAAGAATGAAAGCCACAGGGCCAATTATGAGCATTCTTTGATGTATTACTTGCCAGCATCCACCATATCACTTTGTATCTTTGTCTTGATCCCCTCTGTTACTCATTAATTATTCCAGAAGGGTTAAAGTTCAGAGAGCTAATTGCACAAACCGTCTTTCTTGGTAAGGATTCTCCCTACTCTGACACTTTCCCCAACTGTGCCCAGCCACCTTGTATTATGCCAATTAACCTAATTCTTGGCATTTTTTGCTTGGCCTTCCAGCATCTTTTCAAGCTTTGCCAAAAATATTTTCACTCAGTTGCCTAGAGAATAAGGCAACTTTAAGGTTTGATTAGAACTCATTTTGAAATAGAATCATTCCAAAACTCCTAATGGTAATAAGCATAAGGCTGACAATAAGTAAAATATGTAACCAAATTTTGAATATTTAGCAATATTAAATTATTCATTCTACCCTCCTACACTCACAGCCCAATCCAATAAAAATTCATTTTTCACATTTTCCAGCAGATGTAAATATAGAAATTTCAACTTTGATCTGACACATAGGCTATCCTTTCATAATATACTAGTTAACCTCCAAATTATCAGATTGTTTAGAGAAATCAACTTATAAGTCTACATAGCTTCTGAAAAATGTCCAATATTTAGCCATTGTAGAAATTCTGAAATAAAATTAGTGAAAACAAAAACAGAGTTTCCATGGATATATATAATACTGGACCTATTTTATATGTTTCAAAATCTTCAAATATCTATTGCTTTCAATATGTATTGATTTCAAGAAGTTTCCAATAATTTAAAGGACACTTCTTTAGAGCTATACAGAAATTAATCACTAGATTTATTTTAGGTTATTGCTTCCATTGGTAATCATTGAATCATTTCTAAGCATCAAATATTGACAG
The DNA here is from genome assembly GCA_004024765.1 of Zapus hudsonius. Taxonomy (NCBI): domain Eukaryota; kingdom Metazoa; phylum Chordata; class Mammalia; order Rodentia; family Dipodidae; genus Zapus; species Zapus hudsonius. The sequence continues at coordinate 70,088 of PVHP010000652.1, forward strand.
GTTTTTTTCTGGATAAGGACAGAATTAGTTAATTTTAAACTAACCAGAACATCATTAAATAAACATTATATGTAAATACACGCAGGCTACGTCGAAAGAGAAAAAAACAAGAGCATCATCTTAAAGAACAAAAAAGAATCAGCCATGCAAAAGGCAGGGCAGTAGAAACAGTATATGCAAACACATATTAGAAGCAAGCATGCTAGGTTTGGGCAGCTGAATTAAGGCCATGGAGCACCCTATCCTGTAGGCTGTTTTAGAGCATGAAAAAAAAATAACTTATAACTTATTTAAGGAACAATGAATGTGATACGATCGATTTTTGTACAACTGAGATAACATCAAAGAATTTTAAACAAAGAAAAAAGTGAAGGAAGGGATAAGATTTAAAATAAAAATCCCATCTACCTTACAATTTTTCTGTTAGAGTTCTGAGCATCTTCCCATAAGACTGGGCTTGAAAGTGTCATTTACAGAACTGTTTTGACCACAGGGTTCTATCTGTTAATTTCTATTAAACGGAGGATCCAATCCCATCTTTCACCAAGCAACAGTGTCAAAGAACTGGCTAGTCATTTCATGGGTAAATGAAAATGAATTTAAAAGCCCAAATAGAAAATTGCTGAAAAGGATTGTTTTAAACTTTGTTTACCTATTTCTTTAAATGTCACAAGAATAAAGTAAGTCCAAACTGAAACGAAAATGAAATTATTAGCTCCACAGAGATCGGACCCACCGTTAAAGTTACATAGATTTCACCTTTAGCTGAAACTATGTGTATGTATTTGGCTAGTTCACTCACAGTGTTATCAATGACAGAACTTCTCAGATTGACCTTTTGATAAAGCTAACCCACTATGATAAAATAACCAACAATGATTCCAAAGTTATTAAATGTATCTTTTTAACCTCTCTTTCATAAGATGCTCTAGTCTTAACATTAAGACTGCAAAAAATAGTTCCGTGAATTAATTGCCTCTTACATAACTACTGCAAAATAGATCTTTCAGAGTCCGTGGCTTGCCTATTCCTCATTTTTAGAATGACAAATATTCTCTTTTAAATTTAGCTTCTTTCTCCATGATTTATTAAGATACTGAACTACTTTTATTAATGAAAATTAAAGGTAAATGATATTTTAAAACTCAATGTTTCTTTCCAACTTGAACTTTCATATTTGAAATAAAGACAGGTGCTCTAGAATGGTGTCTAATGCCTCAGAAGTCACCTCAGAATTCTCATCCTCTCTCCAAGTCCAGTTTGTCCAACTAAATATTTTTCTCTCTCTATTTTTGGTTAGTTACACAATGGATATTTTCAAAAAACAATGACACACTTAGGACCAAGAAATCTGTGAAAGGTCAAAATAAAATTATCATTCAAGTGTCCTTGTCCTCATTTTCTAGAATATTTCTCAAAATGCAGTATTCAGGATTGGAGAGATGGCTTAGCAGTTTAGGCACTTGCCTCCAGAGCCTAAGGACCTGGGTTCAATTCCCCAGTACCCACATAAGCCAGATGCACAAATTGGCACATGTATCTGGAGTACATTTGCAGTGGCTAGTGGCCCTGGCACACCCATTCTCTCTCACTCTCTCCCTCTCCCTCTCTCTCTCTCTCTCTCTCTCTCTCTCTCTTATGCTCTCTCTTGCTCTCTCTCATTCTCTCGTTCTGTATCATATCTCTGTTTACAAATAAATAAAATATTTTTAAATGCAGTATTCAAAAATGCCACCTTTTTCAATGAATTGTTAACAAATGCAAAGGAACAATATGAATATTAGATGATATTTGGATATCACCTTTGGAATTTTTAAAAATGGTGACTTGGTGCTTGACCACAAAGAAAGACAGTGGAATGGTCCACCAATCCATTATTATAATCAGTAGGTTCTTAGGAAACTCAACTGAGATATAATGATAATGATGTCAGTATATGATTTCTACTGCATCATTTTCAAAAGATCGTTTTTCCATCATACTTCCTCTTGGATCTATAGGTGAGATAGTTCTCAGTCTATGAAATATAAAAATGGGGCTGGAGAGATGTCTCATCAGTTGAGGCACTTGCCTCCAGAGCCTATGGACCTGGGTTTCAATTCCCCAGTACCCATGTAAGCCAGATGCACAAAGTGGTACATGCATCTGGAGTTCATTTGCAGTGGCTAGAGGCCCTGGTGCATCCATACTCTCCTCTCTCTCTCTCTCTCTCTCTCTCTCTCTCTCTCTCTCTCTCTCTTTCTCTCTCTCTTTCTCTCTCTCTCTTTCTCTCTCTGCTTACAAATAAATTATATATATGGAAATGCAGCAACATTCCATAGCAGCAAAACTAATCATTAAGTTGCTTTTCCAATAAGATGGTAATAACGTGTCTTAATCTGTAAAGATTGAGACCATTGCTAGAAATTTTGTGGCAAAATCCTATGGCATATGATTTATGATTAGTTTATCATCAGTGGAGAGAAGTGATCTCAACAAATGTATCAAATTTCAACTTGCTGGATGTGGTGGTGTGCTTGTAATCCCAGCACATAGAAGGCAGAGGGAACACAAGTTCTAGGTAAGACTGAGCTACACAGTAAGACCTTACCTCAAAAAAATCAAACAAGACAATAAAGTTTTCAAACTAACCCTCAATGGCACTAAGTCACACCCTTGGACTCAGTAGTATACGACAAAGAAAATGAACTTAAAATATATTCATTCAGAATAAACTGTATAAAAATGTGCTGAAAGTTTTGTTAGAATATCTTATAAGACAAATTTATTTCATTTTTTAAAGAAGCACTTCAGGTGAATATTAGTAAATAAAATGATGATATTTAACATTAGTCCTAAAAAAAATTGTATTCTACCTAAATAGAATGTCTAGGAGAGTGAGATGAATGGGAATGGAAGAGAGACAAGAAAATGTTGATGAGGTATGAATATGATCAGAGTACATTATATACATATATTAAATGCCATAAAGAAACACGTTATTACATAAAATTAAAATATATATTAAGTAGTATTACTCAGAGTTAATTTTCTGTAGCAGACCTTATCATGGCTACGACAAAGCACCTGATGAGAAATAGCAGCTTAGGAAAGAAAAGTGTGTATTTCAGGCTTACAGTTCCCAAGGGAAGTATGGACATAGTGGAGAAGGCATGCCAGAGCAAGCAACCAAGTCACAGCTTTGTATGTTAGAGCAGGTTGGGAGCGTCAAGATTGAGCTAGATGGTGAGCTCCCAACAGAGCTGGATTAAATAATAACCTTAAGGTCAGCAACCAGTGACATACCTCCTACACCAAGGCTCCACCTCCTCAAGGAACCATAGATACCTCAAGTTCCATCAGGCCTGCTGGATCATATGATCCAATGGGCAGAGCAGCCTTTACAGCAGCCTAGATCAGTTGAAGATATGCATATGCTGTACCAACAACTCAGTTGTTATAACCACCCACTCCCCCGGTAAAATAATCATAATATCATCAATATAACGATATAATGGACCAACTTGATTTCCTGGAGAAGGAACAAATGAACAAGATCTGTACAAATGAAATTATGACACGGGACTGGAGAAGTAAAACAATCTTCAAGTAAGATGGAAAATACCTCCTGCTGTCCTTGCCAGCTGAAAACAAATTGCTTCTGATGGTCTTTATGGACAGGTATGGAGAACAAAACATTTGTAAGATCAATGGCTGCATAATAGATGCCAGAAGATGTGTTAATTTATCTAAATTAAGATACCACATATGGTAGAGCAGCTTCAATTGGATTCACCACTTAATTTTCTGATATTTAGCAATCATTCTCCATGATCCATCAGTCTTATGAATAGGCCAAATGGGAGAATTAATGGGAGATGTGGTGGGAACCACTACCTCTGCACTATTCCAACCCTTTAAGGTGTCATTGATCTCTAAAATCCTTCCAGGGATGTGATGTTGTTCTCTGTTGAATATTTTCCCTAGTGGGAGCAGCTCTAATGGCTTCTATTGGCTTTTTCAACCATAATAGTCTTCAGTCCACAGATCAGGGGATCCATATGGGGATTCTGCCAATTTCTAAGTATATCTATCCAAATTATACACTTGAGGAGTAGAAAAATAACTACCATGGATGGGTTCAGGGACCCCAGGCTATAGTGAGTCATAAAACTCCATTAATCACCTGACCTTCATAAGCACCCACTTTACCTGGAGGGCCACAATGCTATTTAGGGTCTCTAACATCAGTGTTAATTCTGAGCCAATACTTCAGATGAGAGAAAGATTGATTAGCAGAATAGTGCTTCCTCAACAGGGCCTAGCCTCCTCTTCATTCAAGAGATTCTGGGTCCATAAACTGGCTCAAGTATGAAAATTGGTGAAGTGGCCATGATTCTCAGTTAATATGATTCAAAGTAACCTTTTGTTCTTTTGTTCTGGGTCTTATCTACTCATACAGATGAAGCAAGAACTTAATAGGTTTCATATGTATTTTACTTTTGAGAAGACCATAATTGATCAGACAATAAGAAAGGTCAACAAGATTCATACCTTTATGAACATTCTTTGCCTATGCTCACCATTACAGTAAATATGCTCACCTAACCTTTCACAGTTCAGTGTTGTTGTTTGGCCCTTATTACACTGGGATCCAGTTCTACCAATTGCATATCAATAATATAATTCAGCAATAATTGCCCCTACTGTAAGGTCTGCATTACACAGAACAGCTATCACTGAGCTCTTCAAATATGCTGATGCTCCCCTATCAAATTTGTTTCTTTTAGTTTTAGTGAGGAGCACATCTGGACCTTCCCATTATGGAGGATAAGGTTTTTATAGCAAAAATTCACCCCAGCATTCCAACTCCCCAGAGCCTTCTAATCCCTTTATCAACATGAAGTCAAGTTTATCAGGCAGCTCTAGCTCTTCCACAGTAGGCCATCTTTAATCCCATATTTCAGCCAACTAAGCAAATGAACTTTTGATCACTCTTTCAACTGTGAGAGCTGCATTATTAAACCTAGAATTTCTGCTTAATTGACCCATATTGGTAAACTCAGCTTGATCTAATTTCATACTCTTCCCTCCACATCCCACACCCCTAAAATTCATTCCCACACATATTCCCCAGACCTTGGCTTGAATGAGTAAGAAAACCCCTAAAATTCTTCAGGGGTCCATAGGACCTCTTGATGGTTCAGGCTTTCTACCTCACTTCTAGGTGCCTTGTTGGACACTGCTTGTTGAAACTGCTACTAAGGGCACAGAGAACAAAGGGTTAAGGATGTCTGAGTGGGTGAAACCCCAATAATTCGGTAGGCATTTCCCAGTTCCATCAACCCTGACTCCCAACCCCCCATGGGCCAGCCACAGGAACCAGCATTCCCATCTCAGCATGACTGGCAATGGGTATCAGAAAAACTTCCTTGTACCCATCCCCATGGACCCTGGCTAGAATCACTTATTTCCTGCCACTCTGGCCCCCCAAATGAGGTATTCTCAGGTTGTCCATACTCACCTATCCCAGTGCAGGCCGCTAACTCACCACCCCAATCAACCAATTCCCCTTATCTCTTCCCTATTCCCCATCTCCCTGACCCCCTTTTTCCTATAAATCCTATAAATCCCCCAACTGAATAAAGAACCAAGTGGATACACTATACATATCTGCTCACGTCTGTGTCTTGCCAGACGCCCCTGCATTGGACACCCCCCCCCTGTGTCAGCCCCCCAGCTCTGTGGACCCTCCCTGAGACAGCGGAGTAGCCGAGTAGCTACCAGCCTTCACTCAGCTCCCACTGATTCACTGTTTCCTTCCACAGCGGCTAACGGTGTCCCCAGAGGCAAAAACAGTGCCTGATTAGATGTAAATCTGGTTATAGACCTAGAGGCAAAGGTAAGTGGTCACTGATAGGGCATTAGAATTATATCACTTGGTATCTCCTCCAGGGAAGGTCACTATAAGTTCAACAGACAATGCAGAATTAATTCCTGTGATGGCTAAGTTTTGTTGTCAACTTAACCTGTTTAGTAATCTTGAATGGGTCTCTGAGGTTGTTTAGAGGAAGACAGCCCTCTCAGTAGGGGGCAGGATTTAAGGAAGATCAGGGGAGCTAAAAATGAATATCTCTTCCTGGAAGTGCAATGCTGGAAGGAAATTCCAGAGACTCAGGAAGTCAACAAATGAGGGAAAGGGTTGCAATACTCTCCACTAAGTCTATATAACGGGGCAGGAAATCTCTCTCTCCCCGTACTTCCCTGTCTGTCTGGCTGCTGATGCTTGTTATGTATTTCTTCATCAGTTTTGGAATGAAGTTTCCTCAGCCTTCCAGCCTGGAATGAAGATCAGCTTTTCCCAGGAAGCCTTCAGGCCTTCAGTGCTAGATTGGGACTGCTGAGACATTCAGCCAAGTGGACTGAGAGGCTACCAGTTCCTTGACTCTTGGGCTTGCAGGCTGCATTTATAGGATTGCCATGAGCTAATCCAATAAATCCCCTCCTTTTTTTTTTTTTTACTACAAATCATTCTGTTGGTTCTGCTTTTCTAGAGAAGCCTGACTAACACAGTTCCCTCAGACAAGGGTGGAGCAGGGCCTGGGGGGTGCATGTGCTGCTAACAGTGGGGGTGGGACTACTTACAAACCCTTCAGGATCCTAGATTTCAATGCTCTCACATTACCAGGCTCTTCCGATACATTCTCCACCCTAAATTACAGGATCCTGCAGGATCTTCCAATTAATGCCCTCACTTTAACTGCAGACATTCATTGGGCTGGTGTCATTTGAGAGCTTGAGTTTGGTTTTTTGCAATTTGAGCACATGCCTACTGGAGAGAAGAGTGTCATGCTTTCAAATCTTTGATAATTTATGTGAATCTTAAACTCTTTTCCTAGTCTACTTCATCCAGAGTTGCCAAAAGCAACCAGCCAGCATCATTATAGTTCTTAATTTTCCATAAATATTCAAAAGTCTTATGTACAGAGTCACTAAATCCTTTGCTTTTCACAAGACGTCAGCCAAGATCATCAAACATGTAAACCTTGCATAGTTCTTTAAATAGTCCACATCAAGGATTATAGTCCTTAGTAGCCCTAGTGTTGGTGAACTAGCTCCAGATAACATGAAGCTCATGAGAGAAATTCATCCTTATACTTCCAGATTGAAAAAAATGCTCTGGAAATTACCTGGAGCTTCACCATGTACAGTTCTCCCAGGGAAGGATACCTATTTGAAAGACCAGTTAATCTTGCCTGGAAATGCCCTCACAGAGTTGTCCATGAATTCATACTATAGGCATTAATAATGTCACTGGTGTTAGAAAGTCAGCATTCTTGTTTATATAATCTTTCTATGGGAGACAAGAAACAGAGACTCAACATCCTGTATAAACAAAGATATCTGGCTTCAAAATAGATGTCAACATTGAAATCGTTTTAATCGCTATGAAGAAACATCTCCACCATAAATATTTCTTTAAAATATAAATAAGAAATCAAACTTACTGATTTGATTTGCAAAAGTATCTGAGACTGAAAATACATATTGTTTCAAGCTCCTCTCTTTATAACTTCATGTGTCCATTTATATGTATAGAAAAATACTCTATTAGCAAATACCTTTCAATTTTTTTTTAATCCCAGTACTTTGGAGGCTGAACCTCTAATATAAAATAGCTCCTAGGCTGGAACCTTGATAGCCCTGTTAGCCCAGAGCAAATTTTCATAGTGAATATATTTGCTCTGATAAGTGGTGATTTTGCAGACACACTGTCTGACCAGTCTGATAAGCAGATAGATCTATTATATCTCCCCCATAAAGACATAGTTTAAACCTGCTAACCTGGGATCACTTTTTATCCAATTAATTGTCCTTTAGAGTCCAAATCTCATGCCAATGCCTCCAATGAGTTGCCCTGTGAACTTAGAAAGTACTCTTTGTACAATGTTCTAAAGTTCAAGTTAAATGGCAGGAGTTAGATGTTACTATTTGGTTCTTATATCTCTTTTCCTTTAATATGAGTTACAACTTGACTTCATCTAACTGACAAAGCCTGCAGACTGTCCATTCAATTAGATTAAATAGGATTAAAACAATGCTTTGGAACTGCAAACTTAAATAGACAAAAATCTTGGCAAATATATCTTTCATGGATTCCATCAATTCTTACACAAATGTTTCCTCAGGAAAAATGAGCATAATAAGATATTTAGCAGTTTACTTTTCAACCACCATTGTTTTTATTTTTTCCAAGTAGGATTAAGTTCTAACACCCAAAGTTTAAAAGGAGGATTGATTTGTGTTTATGAATTAAAAATTAACTGAATATGACCACTAAAAACATTCCTTTAAATTATTTAAAGTCAGAGTCATGGCAAAAGAAGATGCCCAGTACATTAATGTATTAATTAACTTGTATGAGTTTTAGGAATCCCTTCAAGTTACCTAGGCAGATTTTTGAAAATCATTACCTCTCACTTTGCTCACATTTTTAAAGACTATAAGACCTACAAAATATAGGTCACCTCAATAGTCATTAAGTATATGACCACTTGCCAAGTTGGGTCTCTAGTAATGCACCCAAACTGTGTCCTACAGAATTATCGATGTTGCTGGAAAAATATCACTTTCCACAGGCTCAACAACAAAGTTCAAGTCAAACTAACCAAGAGGCCTATAAATGTCCTTGTGGCTATTTAAATTAAGTATCAGGAAGAATAAACTAATAATTCTTAACAAAGTCAAAATAATTTGTATTTGTTTCCATGGTTCATGTATTCAACCAAATAGCATACTGAAGACCCACTGAAAAGACACATCAGCATACTGAGTACTTTAACATTTCAATGGAATCAATAGGCTCGCACCTTGTCCTTAAATACAGACACACATAAACACACAATAATGAAAATTTGGTTGCATTCAGTTGTGTTGCCTTCCTATGAAGTTTATAAAATTTTCATATAAAAAATGTTATTTTGCCTTGTTTCATTTGCTCCCAACATGTCAAAATTTGAGCAAATTTATTTGAAAAATAAGTTATGTGTGGTGGTTTGAATCAGATGCCACACCCCATGAACTTATGTGGTTTTTGTACATGGTCCTCAGCTTGTGGCAATTTATGATATGGAGCCTCGGTGGAAGAGGTGTGTTACTGAGGGCAAGCTTGAAGTGTTATAACTGAGTTTCCCATTACCAGAGTCCAGTTAACACTCTTGCTGATGTTTACCTCCTGCTGTGGCAGAGGTGATGTCTGCTCAGACCATGTTTTCCCTATGTATTAGTCAGGCTTCTCTAGAGGAAACAGAGTTGATAGAATGGATTATAAAAGGAAATTTATTGGAGTAGCTTATGACAGTCCAACAATAGTAGTCTGCAGGCCCACCAGTGAAAAAAACCAGTAACTGTTCAGTCCATGTGGCTGGGGGCCTCAGCAGTCCCAATCCAGCCTAGAAGGCCTGATGGCTCCCTGGGGAGCGACTGCTCTTCAGTCCATGATGTGAGGCCAAGGACACTGGGTTCCAATGTCCAGGAAGGGTAAGAGAGCAGGATGGGAGTGCAAGTCATTAACAAGCACCAGCAGCTGGGGGAGAAAGGAAGAGGGTTTCCTTCCCCTCAAGCTTCCTTATATTTTTTCCCCTTGCAAGGCCCACCCACTGGGGGGAGGTCTCACTCTATAATTCTGGAGAAGGGAACTCCTCCCTTCTCCAAAATCCCTTCCTGCATGCAAGCTCAGAGACCTGCCCAAGATTACTATGGATTATTACATAGATCAAGTTTACAAACAAACTTAACTATCACACCCTTCCATCATGAAGAATCCCTTCAAGATTGTCAGTTCCCCTCCCCCTCAAAGAAATATGTTCCTCACATCAGCTGCTTTTGGTCAGATGTTTTGTCCCAGCAAAGAGATGGTAGCTATAACACTGTGGGATCAGGGAAATGGCTCATTCAGTAAAATGTTTGCTAAGCAAGAATGAGGACTTGAACTCAGATCCCCAGCACATAAATGCTAGGCATAGAGGCATGTCTGTAATCCCAGTTTTCAGGAGGCAGGCATGGACAGATTCCACATGCAAGCTGCTAGCTAGGCCAACTAAATCCTTGATTTATGGGTCCACTAAGAAGCACTATATCAATAAATATGGTGGAAAACTATATAGAAAGCACACATCCTCTGGCTTCCACACAATATATACACACCCACTCACACACATGCAGATATGCTCACACATATACAAACATAGAGATGAGTCCACAAAACCAAAAGTATGGGAAAATGTGAAAGCATTCAAGACAAGCAACTAGAAAACACTAGGTTGGAAACCAACTAAATAATATATGAACATAGACATTGAAGTCTACTGAGCAGAAATGAAAAAAATGACATAATGAAATTTGAAAAGTGGACAGATTTGGAATAGATCATACACAGCGAATTCACACAAGAACAGAGAGACAAATGTGGCAAATTCTCCCTCATCTGTGGTTCCTAATCAGGTTAAGCTTGAATAATAAGCAAAACTGACATTCAAATTGAGAAACTGACAAAGGGGATTGAAGGATTTGGGGGTGAGGTGGAGGGAGAACAGGGTGGGGAGGAGATATACACTAATCTAGACCTATAGTGAATCAGTACCATAGAATCCTTACATTTGTACAGTAAGTTCTCAAGGAAGATGGGGCATCATCTGGTAAGAAGGGCCTTGAAGAGGGTGGGAAGAAGGCTAACTCCAAGACAAGTGTCTCTGGCCTATAACTCCCTGTCCCAGTAATTGGTTATTTCCAACATGAGGTGTTGACAGTAGAGACCTAGGAGGTCCCCAAATCAAGACAGGCTTATGTCAAAGCTCTTGAATGCCTACCTCAAGCCAAAGATAAGACCTATTGCTGAAGATTCCAGAGACTGCTGTCACACAACACCAAGAGACCCTGCTGGATCCAAATGGTAGCCTGTGCATTGCTGGAAGGTGCTCAGGTGCTACCGAGGGAAATTAGTGAATGATATTCCAAGAAAGCAGGAGATATTGATATACAACATGGATAAATGGCCTGAGAATGCAGAGGATACTGTAATAAGGCAGAAATCAACAAGCCAAGAGGTGTCCACATGTACAATCGTGGCACTTAACCTAGGTGGGTAATAGATGTGCTCAGTGGCAAGGAACCCTTAGCTGGAACTGGGATCCAAGACAAATTCTTCTGGAGACCAAGAACCTATGAAAGGTTAATGGAGACAGACACCAAGGATACCTAAAATAGCCCAAAGTAGAAACTCAGAGGCTCTTAAGAGCTCAACATTAAAGCAGACTTAAAACTCATCCACTATGGCTCAGGGAACATTGCAGAAGAGGTGGCTAAAAGATTGCAAGAGCCTTTGTGGAGGAGCATATCCAGAGACATTGCCTCTCAACAACAACGACACAAAATAACTGGCTACTGCTTGTACAATTCATCACCTCCCAGCACATGGACCGTTCCAGCAATCCCACTAAGGAGGACCATCCATCAATGAGTTGGGGGTGGGAAGGAGGGAAGTGGAGATACCAACACAACACTTGTTCATACAGTGTCTCTAATTATTAACAGTAAAAAAATTAAAATAAAAAATAACATATGAGGTAGTTTTAAGCATGTTGGAAAGGCAGAATCTCAATAATCTCATATGTATGAGATCAGAAACACTACAGAGGATTTGCTCCCAGCATTTGGGAGCCTGGGCAGTTCTGTAAGTGTGAGAATGGTTTGAAGTCCCATGGATAAGCCCAACTGCTGTTCAGGTGATTACTTTTTTCTCATTATGTCAGGTCTAGACTAGAATCCAAGTTTTAGCTTCCCATAAGCACTACCATGTAAGGACAAATTCATTTAAAAATTAAAATGGGAGTACATTTCTTTGGGATGCAGTAGCCTTACAAGTTTCCCGGCTTATGGATAGACTTCCTTACTATTATTTTTTTATTCAGTGGTCAATTTAACATTCATTGTTATAATAGCACTAGCATTGTAGAATGAGCTTACCATACCTAACCTTTCTGCTGTAAATTGAGCTCAAATTGCTAACTCCCATCAGATGGTAATTAAACTTAGGATCACCGATTTCATGTAGCACATTGTGTTTTAAATATATATGCCTGAGATATCCAGCAGATGAATTGCTACTTATAGATACTACTAATGAGGATGTTGGTTATTTTTTTCAACTTTAATTAACAGGTGTAATACCTATTTGCAAAGGCATCATTAAAATAGTACCCAAGATTTACAGAATTTATAATACAGAGTTGGTTACTTAATATCCCTTTCAGAGTCTGACCTTTTCAAAATGTAGTCTAATATTTGGCCATAAAACCACTGAATTTTCTAAACTTTGTTGCCTTAACTCACCTTAAAACCAATTTTCTCCTTGATGTTTGTTCTGTTTCACTGAAAATGAGAAACATTCTCACACAGGCAACTATACCAATTGTAAAAACAAAAGTAAAGTATCTGTGTAGGGATAGGCCCAGCCAATGAGTGTACACATGAACACACACATTATACAAAAATATGCATTCAACTCCAAGCTTTATATATAATACCTAATATGTGCAGCATGGCCAAATTTGACCATAACGTATCCTGAAACTGTCATCCGTTTCCCTCTATCCCTTTCACTTTCAGAGAAAACTTTTGATCACTGAAATCTCTCAATAATATGTTGTAATGGAGCTTTTGTTCCTAATATTTTTGAAATTATAACTTTCAAAGACCATTTAAGACCATCTCATTTCAACGTTATCTATTAATCACACATTACTTTTATTATTTTTTATAAACATTTGGGAAGTCTCCTCTACCTAGGCATTTCTTGCTTTGTTCCACATCACATCATACTCTCTTCTCTCATCCACATGCTCAGTCTTTATTTTCTCTGTTCTACACTCTGAGTTGTGGATGCATTCAAAGATTCCATTCTTCCCCCATGTGTAGTGGTTTGATCCAGGTGTTCCCCACAAGTGAATGTGCTCTGCATGCTCCATCCCAGCTGATGGCAGTTTGGATATTGGAACTTTGTTGGAGCTGTGGTTTGGGAGGTTATAGCCAGCTTCCCCTTGCCAGTGTTTGATACACTCAACTGTTGCCATTGTCCACCTGATGGTGGCCAGGAGGTGATGTCCACCCTCTGCCTCATTGGTGCTTTTCCTTGACTCTGTAAACCAAAACAAACCCATTCCTCCACAAGCAGATTTTGGTTGTTTTTTTGTTTTGTTTGTTTGTTTGTTTGTTTTTGTTCTTGTTTTTGGTCACAGCAATGAGAAGGCTAACTACAACCCCTTATTTTCCTCATAGATTTATTTATTACCTTTGCAAGTAACTGCCAAATAAAGACCAATCCAAAGACACTTTTCTGCCACTGCCCCACCCTTAGCTCAAACTCAATACAACTTACAAATTCCTCCATTAATTAAAATCCAGTGATTCTTACAGGACAAACTATTTTCTTGGAATTTTTGGACTAAAACAGTTATTCTCTTGTAAATTCACCCAACACCCAATAACACTCCCATCACTCAAAATATATGTCAATCAAGAGGAAAAAGATACTATTTTTCATAAAGCCTCTTAATATTTATTCATTTTTACATTGCTATTAATATTATAATCAACCTTAGAAATTCCCTATGAAAACCACATATCTAAATAAGACCCAAAATTTCCTAACCCAAAACCAAAATTCTGAGAATCCAATTAAAAAAACACTCATCATATATTGATCAGGAAAGTGACTATTTTAGTGAGCATAGACAATCAGTAAACACCAATGCTGATGAGACTTAGCAAGAATCACAGCAGCACCATAACAATGTTTTAGCAGGCAGTACCAAATTATTGTAAAAGTAAAACAAAAATTAGCAGATGTAAAAAGGGGACAAAATGGAAATTATAAAACTGAGAAATATAATAGCCTAACTCATAAGAACTCATTGAATGAACACAAATATGTATGAGAGATAAAAAAAATGACCAAGCATAAAAAGCAATGAATTTAAGGACAGATCAATGGAATCTATCCTGAAAAACAAAGAAAAAATTTGATCTTAAAATAATCAATAGAACTTCAGAGACCTGTAGGACAGTTAGAAAACAGCTAGCTTCTGTGTTATTAATTTCATAAAAAACAAGTAATGCCAAAAATTTACCCAAACTCTTGCAAGGCATAAATACTTAAGAATGGACAATAAAAAAATTTAAAAAAAAAACAAGGCCAATCTAAAACCTAAAACTGCCACTCTGTCAGAAGCCTGTGTCTGTGCCAGGCAGAAACTCTTCCTTGCAAAAGCCTCAGCTCTGCTTTTATGTAAGTGGAAGTGATCGAATCAGGCCCACTTAGGTTATAGAAGATAATCTCCACCACCACCACCCTTGAAAAAAAAAGAAAAAAAATCAGTAAATAGACAACAGAAAAAGGCTTGGAAATCCCTCCCAAGAAACATCTTCATCAAACTTTAAAACAATAGACAAATAGAAACCATTGTGAAGCTGAGCGTGGTGGTGCAAGCTTTTACTCCAAGGTAAGGGGTAGGAGGACTGCCATGATGAGTTCAAGGGCAGCCTGAGACTACAAATGGAATTCCAGGTCAGCCTGGGCTAGAAGGAGATCCTACCTATAAAAAAAAGAAAGAAACTGTTGTGAAATAAAACTATTGAAACGAGAAAGAGATTATTCATTGCCTATTAAGCAACACTGACTCGAATGATAGGAATTTCTTATCTTAAAACCTGAGAACCAGAAGGAAATTACTTTAGTGGTTGGGTGGGAAAGGGGAGGAAACAACCACCAAACCTAAATTCCATGTCTGGTCAAAATAACTTTCAGGTACAAAGGATGAAAAGAAAAGCTAAATTAACCGATCTGTTAAAGAATGACTAAGAAATCTCCAGTCTGAAAAAAAGATACTAACAGAAGGAGGCTTAGAAATTCAGAAAAGAAAATTGGACAGTTGAGTTTCCAAAAAGGGGTGAATATGTGAGAATACTCTTGAATTTCTAAAATGTGAAAGACATTTGTAATGGCAGCCTCATATTTACAAAAACAAATTCCACAGAAGATGAATGAAAAATTCAGTTATACCTCTTCTCATTCTTCCATAGCTTCCTAGTATTACTATCTAGTGTATATATGTATGATCCACTTGGTATAATTAGTGAACCTAGAAAGATACAGAATTATTGTTTAACTAATGTTCAGATTTGGGCTTAAGGTTCACTGTTTTGCTTTATAGTGGTGTGGATCTTGGCAAATGCATGATTTTAGGAACTGTCAATACAGAGTCACAGAGATGTTTACTGTTCTAACAATTCCCTTGGATGGACCAAGCCACCCCTCCCTCCACCTGTCTCTTGGATTCTCATAGAGACCACTAAGCATTTGACTGTCTTTATAGTCATACCTTTCCAGGGTATCAAATAAGAAGAATCACAAAGTTTTAGATTTGTTCCTTTCTCTTAGTAGTATTACAAGGTTTCTCTGTATCCCTGTGTGGCTTGGCAAACTATCTTTTTATTAATGAATACTGTTTTATTGTATATAGTAAAGCTTATTTACAAATTTACTAAACCTCTTGGGTGCATCTAAGTTGGGCAATTTTAAGTAAAGCTGACATAAATCTTTTTGAACAGGCTTTCTGTGCATTTTGAGTTGATGTGGATAAATTAAAGAAATATGATGCCTAGCCATTTGATGTGAATACATTTTGCTTTGGTAGAAAGCAACCAGGTTGTCTTCCAAAGTCTTATTTTGTATTTTTCTAGAATTCTGTGTTTTCAGGATTTTAAATTTTAGCCATTCTAATAGGAATACGATAAGTTTATTGTCAATTTAATCTGCAATTCCCTAAATACATAGTGTTTAACATCTTTATATATGCTTATTTTCCATTTCTGTATCTATTTTGATAAACTACTTCAATATTTTGTCCATTTTAAAAATTGAGTCATTTGTTTTCTTATTGTATATTCTGTACTTTTTAAAGTCATGTTTTTGTGTCCTGTAAAAAAAGATATTGTGTGCTCATTTTGATGTGTGTGTTCGTTTTATGCATAAAACTAGGAAATTTTTTTAGACTATGAACAATGTAAAGGAATGTAAATAGATGTCAGTGTTCTAAGCTTTAATCAAAGAGATGAAGTGTTACTATCAGTAGATGATTGTACATAGTCCATGGAAGTAGATAAATGCTCACTGTAACATGGAAAACAACCACCAAGAAGCTATCACCAATATATACCCAGAAATAAGGAAGATGAAATCTAAAACGAGTCCAAGTAATTCATAGGAAGGAGAAGACAGAAGAATGAGAGAGAACAAACAGAAAAGAAAATAACAGGTTTAACCCTAACATACTAATATTAGCATTAATTGACACAATACTAAATGTGTCAATTAAAACAAAGATTATCTGGATGGATAAAAATATGATCAGATTGCATTCTGTCCACAAGAAACTTACCTAAAACTTAATAATATAGGCAGATTGAATAAGTAGAAAAAATATGTCATGCAATCATTAATTTTAAGGCAGCAGTAGTTATGTTAATATCAAAAAATTAATTCTGAGCAATGAAACATAATGGAAATTTAAAGGAGACATTACATAACAGGCAGGAGTATTCCACATGTATATGCACCCAATAAGAGTTTATCAAAATGATTATAACAAGAACTGATAGAACTGAAAAGAAACTAGATTAATGCATAATCATAACTTAAACCACTGGACTAATTGAATTTGTAATTTAAAAGTTTACCAAAAGGATTTCTAGGTCTGGGTATCTTAAATGGAGTTACCAAAAATTAGAACTTGGCACTAACTCTGAACAATTTTTTCCTGAGCAAACCATACATACCAATTCCTTTTCTGAGGTCAGTATTTCCCAAATAAAACCAAATACAATGAAAAAAGGACAGAAAACAATATCATTTATGGAGATTAATGTAAAAATTCTTATTAAATATTAGCAACATTA
The DNA here is from genome assembly GCA_004024765.1 of Zapus hudsonius. NCBI lineage: Eukaryota > Metazoa > Chordata > Mammalia > Rodentia > Dipodidae > Zapus > Zapus hudsonius. The sequence continues at coordinate 87,080 of PVHP010000652.1, forward strand.
GCCTAACAGTATATCAAAAGTAATACAAAAAGGAAAATTTATGAGAAGTAATTGGTAAGATGGATTTTATAAAAAATATAAAGGGGTGATAAAGCAATCTTATGTAATCTTTATGTCATTTACAAAAGTTTCTTTCCTTGTAGATTTACCAAATTTAAGAGGATATTCTAGGAATGGCTGTACTGTTTTAACCAGGAAAGTGACTTTCTGTCATTCAGTACTCTGGATAACAACAGTCTGTTACAGTTAAAGAACCTAATAAATTTTTAAATGTACCTCCCTGTATCAACTCCCTCTATCCATCCCATTGCGTAGTCTTCTACATTGATTCTAGATTAAACCATGCTGGCTTGGCCTTAGGGACATCATACATGCATAAGTTTAAAACAAGGTCCATGTTAAAGATGGCCTCTTCTTGTCTTGCCTTTAGATCCCACCTACCAATGGCAAAGATAAGCTATCTGCTAGTGGTGCATAGCTCAAGGAAGAGCCAAGCAACAGTCATATTTGAGTGAGTTTCCTAAAGGACCAGTCTTCAGGTTAGTCACCAACAACATGGCCATAAAATAGCTTGTACTGCACATCCAGAGATTCATAAAGAGGAAAAAGAGTTGTTGGAACTCATCAAGTTTTCATTGTGAGTGCAAGTACAGCAAGACATGATGGATACAACTTATGATCAAGTGTTTACCTTGAATATAAACTTGAGTAATTGGATTGATACAATTGTATATTTAGCATACAATTCATTTCATTTCAGTAGTATAGTATATATTCATTTCATTCCAATAGTTCTAACAATCAATCGTTTCAATGTTATTAGCCTTTTATAATTATACCTGTGAAACTTTTTGGAATTTTGTAATTCCAATGGTGTTATGATAGGATCATTGAAGGAATTACCAGTGTCACTTTAGCTAACATAAGAAATTTAATCAAATGTGTAAGGCCTACTTGCATATTGTATTTTCCATTTACCAATAATGGTTATTACTCCAAATTCCACCTGCTTTCTCAACATCAAATAGATAAAATTCAACAAACTCAGAGTTTCCTCAGACTAATTAATATGCCTTTGCTAAATATACCTATATGCAAAGCTTCAAGCCTGTGCCATTATAGACAACCACTTTTCTTGCATTTATTTGAAATACTTCTTAAAAGTAGAACTGATTGTCAAAGTTGGGCAGAAGAAATCATAAAGGATTAAAATATTCATCTGTCTTTTTGATTTTGCCAAATAATAAGTTATTAAAAGTAATTTGTGGGACTTGGTATTGAGCTGTTATTTAGGTCAATCTAGTAAGCATACTAATATGAAAATGTTTCTTTTTCACCACCATAGTTGTTATAAAATATAAAGTATGTCAATGTTCATGCTTTAGGGTATAATTTGGTTACCATCTGGGGTCAGGAGACGTTTTCCCCATAGTGTAGTATCTTCAATTATCATAGGTGTAGAGAGAGCAAGAGAAAGAACAGGGGGGTTACATGACTCTCTAAAGCATCTGGAATCTGATGCCTTTGGAGTGAGAATTCACACTAAGATAAAGCAAGCAACTGTCCCTGTATGTCAACCCCGATGTTCCTGCGAGCTGTCACCAGGGAGGGATTTCCTAGACACAGATGGCACTTATTGCACGATGTGGGCTATCTATCTTAACAGATAATTGCTTAGCACTTCTGCCCTGTGGCAAAGGTCTGAAAATGTGTTATGGTGAAAGCATGCCGTACCAGCAGATGGAAACAAGAGCAAGTGGGGGTCCTGAACAGATGCCTCTCTTCGGCTCCCCTCAAGGAAGAAAGCCCCAGATCCAGATGTTCCAGTTAGTAATGGTTTAGGAGTTCTGTGTTACAGTTTCTTAAAAGGAGTGTGGGTTGCATCAGACTTCACCTTATTGAAACAAAGAAACCTTGCATACACTTGTTGGCATGCACTCCGATTTCCACTTAAAAATGATTGCATTTTACCTAAGGATGAAACTGATGTAAAACTCCCAATATCAATGCTTCACACTTCAAACCCCAACCGTCACACCACCACTTCAGAGAGAAACAAACAAACAAGCAAAAAAAACCTAAGCTGAGTTAAGATTATGGACCAAAGCCTGATAAGGAATGACAGAGGACAATTGAGGTGGGACTTGCCTAAGAGAAACAGCAAGAGAAGGGAAAACAGTCCCTTTAAAATAATAAGAATAATCAAAGAAGGCAAGATCCTTTTTCTGATAAAAGGGGGAAAGTTAGTAACAGTGCAGAAAGAAGCAGTATACTCACATTGTAATGTAGAAAAGATAATGGTGGAATTCAAAAGTAATAATTTTTGAGTGTGTTTCAATAAAACTTTATTTATAGAATCAGGTGCATGGCTGATCTGTACTTTATATCAGGCTTCTTAAATCTCTTTTCCTCACTTGTGACCCCTTTTCCCTCAAGAGAGATATTTTACTTGACCTCAGATATATAGATATATAAAATAGATATATAAATCAAACATTTACTAATAATTATTCAGAAATTTATTCTAAAACAATTACATATATAATTTTACCACTTATTAAAGATAAAATCAAATTTTACCTACTAATGAGATGGATTTGCATGCTTATTTTGCAAAAAGAATTAAGTTTTGGTTAAATCTTAGATACTGCAGGATATAGAGTAGTGTTTGATATTTTTAAATATGTTTAACCTATATGCTGCTTTTTGAATCCTTATATTTCATGGGTTAGTTTTAAAAATGTTTAAATGATCCCAATTTCACACCCAATTGGCTACTTAAATAAGGAAAGGGAAAGGGTTTTGTCATTGTTGTTCACAAGGACCGGCAAGAGGATTTTCACTTTTTAAAACTGATTTATGTTTGTGTGTATGTGTGTGTGGAGGGGTAGAGGGAGGCAAGCATGTGCCCTGCATAAACCTGAAGGTCTGAGAACAACCTCAGAGCATTTGGATCCTTCCTTCTTCTAGGCAGGGTCTCTCCATTGGCTGTTTACTGCTGCATGCACTGGTCTAGCTAGCTCCAAAGTTTTGGGGTCCCTTGGCACTGATTTCCATTGCCTTCTGAGTGCTGGGCACATATGGCATTGTGCATCTGACTTTACGTGGATGTTGGGGACTCAAATTCAGGCCAGCAGGCTTACACACAAGTGCTTTTAACCACCAAACCATCTTTCCAGCCCTGATTTTCATTTTCAAACTAGGACTGATTGCAGACAATAGTAGAGAAAGCAAATAATAATGTAAGCAATAAAAAAATTAAAAATAATAATAGGTATATAGTATATTATTAAAAGGCATTAAGCCATAACTCCAAGAAAGGCTAGAGGACTTTTTTTGTTTTGTTTTTAGAGGTAGGGTCTCACTCTAGTCCAGGTTGACCTGGAATTCACTATGTTGTCTCAGGGTGGCCTCGAACTCCCAGCTATCCTCCTACCTCTGCCTCCCAAATGCTGGGATTAAAGGCATGCGCCCCAGGCCTGGCTAGAGGACATTATTAATACACGTCTATGCCAATAAGGGAGCACAGTAATGACTGCTTTAATATCTAGACAAAAAATGTTTTCTGTTCAGTAATGTCTGAAAACCATGATTCAAGGTGAACAGCATTCACATGAAGATCATTCTTAAGTTAAACTCTGAGCTTGGCTTGTTGCTACTGCCTTTTCTATGGTCTTTTAATCTTAAAGAACACTGGAGAAACTGATGCTTTCATTTTTATCATATAATCCTACCACATTTTTCTCTGTTTTTGAAAGTTTTAATAATCCATGCTTAATTATTAATATGGAAAAATCATGATACAAGATCCTTTTTTTGAGACTCTGATCTCAAATTTTCCTGTCTAGCTTGCAGCTATTATCCAGCTGAGAATAGCATAATGTAGAAGAAATTGCCTAAGAATCAGTCATGCAAGGTATTCACTCTTCCAAGTATTCAAATCAAGAAACACAGGACAGTAAGAATTCACCATCGCACACCAGTCAACTTCAGGACTGGAAATTAGAAGTTCCTAGACAACTTCTGGTGCCCTTTAGTGGTTTGCTCAAGAGGGAGAAGGAGACCACAATTATACTTTCATATTGACTTGTCTCTGGGTACGTATGGAAGAGAGGAATGTGGTAATACACATGAGAAATAGTGATGACCAAGACTATTACTCCATTAGGGGAAACTGGGTAGATCTGAAAACAATTTACAAGGGAGACTGAAATAAACAGGATGGAAGAGAGAAAAGAATGATTCCAATTTAAAGGCTTGAGCATGAACATGGGAAAATATTCCAGGCATGAAGTACAAACAGTTAAGATCAAGCTCATCTCTTACCATGGCATTAGAGGACACCAAATTATCAGATTGCACTTCATGACTATGTGGGCCACATTGAATTGTCATCTAGGTAGAAGTTATGAGATATGTACATGTGTATCTCAAAGAATGGCTCTAAAGGGGGAACAAACATTGGTAAGTCGGTAGCATTGAAGTTTTAGCCACAATAGTGGATGAGTTTACTTGGGACAGTGATAAAAGTCAAATCAAAGAATCAAATAAACAGGGAAAGCATTTATGAACCAGTTATTTCATAGGCACTGACTGCATTCTCGTTACACGGGCCACACCTATAAATAAGAGAGATAAGGCCAGGGTCCTGGAGAGGTGACTCAGTTGGTAAATGACTCGCTACACTGGCATAAGAAACTGAGTGTAGATCCCCAGCACCCATGGGAATGCTGGGTAGACATGTCAGCCCATGCTTGGAAAGTAGAGTAAAGGGATTCATAGGCAAGTTGGCTACCTAGGTTAGCCAAATTGGCAAGCTCTTGTTTGGAGCAAGAGGCCCGGCCTTAAAAAATAAGGATGAAGACACCAGACTTGAACCTCATACACGTGATTCCCCAATGCATCCAACACATTGGAAAACACCTCTCTCTCTCTCTCTCTCTCTCTCTCTCTCTCTCTCTCTCTCTCACACACACACACACACACACACACACAGAGTAAATAAACAAGATGGCAAGATGCTTTTCCCACACAGCTTTCATTTTCAGTGAGCATGTTAAACAATGAACCAATAAGCTATAATCAACATCAAAACCCCCGTCAACTGGAATAGGATTAGGTACATTCAACAGCTTGAGGGGGTGTACAGCTCAGGGAAGGTTGTCTGGGATGTATACAAATGTACAACAAATGCTAGACAGCATCGGCATCAGATCAGAGATTGTCCCAATGACCAACAAAGGAAGACGATGAAAACATAAAATAGAAAATGCTTGTTTTCTGGGCTGGTGAGATGGCTCAGCGGTTAAGGCACTTGCTTTCAGTGTCTAAGGCCCCAGGTTCAATTCCCCAGGACCCACATAAGCCAGACCCACAAGGTGGTGGCCCTGGTGCGCTCTCTCTCTCTCTCTCTCTCTCTCTCTCTCTCTCTCTCTCTCTCTCTCTCTCTCTTTCTCTCTCTCTCTCTCATCTCTCTGCTTGAAAATGAATAAATAAAATATTTAAAAAAAAAGAAAATGCTTGTTTTCTTATTTAAAAAGGTATCCAGAGAGCAAAACCTGATCCTGCCAAAGCTGCTGTTTATACAGTGCGTGGAGAGTCAGGATGCAGAGGTTTCAACAAACATACAGAAAGTCAATGCCTCAAACCTAAACTCAGTTATGAGGATATCTCTTAAGATCTAGTAAAATTACTAACAAATACCCAAGATGTGACATTCTCTTAACTCTTACATTGAATCTCTGATGACATTCTTAGGCTGTGTAGTTATATATTAATATTTAAGATGTAATGTTGAATAAAAATATATACTATTCCTACTTTTCTCAATTGTCTAGACTTGAAATTTCAATTTACAGGGTCATGTAACTATCATTCCCTTTGCAGAAACTACTAGACATTATAAGAATCTAGGTAGTCTTTTTGGCAGTGGAAGACTCATTGGAATATACAAAGATGTATCAATCATGTATAATAATTTTCTATATATATTTAAGGAGGAGAAATAAAGGTAATCAGCACAGATGAATAAAATAACTGAAAATGAGGCCTGTATCACTAAGATAAAAAGCAAAAGTTATATACTGAATATGTATTATTTTTGTTCAACCCTACCATGCATTTTTAAACTAATCTTAGAAATTTAAAAATATGACTGCTGGTCTTAATAAATCAATAGAAGCCTCAAAATGGAGTCATTTGGCCAGGCATGGTGGTGCATTAAAATGTTGGACATGGAGGCACAGCCCTGGGGAAGCAGAGACAGGAGAATACCAGGGTTCCTGGGGTTCCTCCTGTTACTGGCCAGGCAATACAGCTAATTGGGCAAGTTCCAAACTAATAATAGATCTTGGCTCAAAACACTGTGTTTAGAGTCTGGAGAGATAGCTCAGTGGTTAAGATCCTTGCCTGCAAGGCAGAATGACTGAGGTTCAATTCCCCAATACCCATGTAAAGCCAGATGAAAAAGATGGTGCTTGCATCAGGAGTCTATTTGCAGTGACTGTGTCCATTCTGTCTGATTCTCTCTCTCTCTCTCTCTCTCTCTCTCTCTCTCTCTCTCTCTCTCTCTCTCTCTCTCTCTCTCTCCTTGAAAATAAATAAATAAAAATATTTTAAGTGTGTTTAAATATCTGTGCTCCTGAGGAATAACACTCTGGTCTCCTCATGTACACATACACCTATGCACACACACACATATGACACTTTTACATACACAAAGACAATTTTAAAAAACCTGTTATAGACAAAACATACTTGTCGCTTTGTTTTTCATCTTTGAGCTTTCAGTAATCTCTGTCTTTTCTATCAGTACTAAAGGCAAAAGAACTTTTAAAGCATATAAGGTTTAAGGTATAATATCTAGGCCAACTTGACATAATTTTCTCCTTTTTGGTCTGAGCTTTATAAAAAAGGGTTCTTTGAAATAGGTAACTTCAAAAGGGTGTCCAGCATAAATTTAAATAAGATTTACATCTAAGAAGATGACCATATCCTACAGGCTGCTTAACAAATACAGAACATTCAAAGTACAAGTGTTAAATGGAATTTAAGCCTAGAAGATTCAGTAACTAACTCTATCATTCTATTTTTTTCACTACCTTTTCTATTTTTTTTCAGTCATTATTTTTTGTTTTGTTTTGGTTTTCAAGGTAGGTTCTCACTCTTTCCCAGACTGACTTGAAATTCACTTTATAGTCTCAGAGTGGCCTTGAACTCATGGCAATCCTCCTACCTCGTCCTCTGGGGAGTGCTGGGACTAAAGGCGTGAGCCACCATGTCCAGCCCTTTTCTTACTTCATATGTTTTCCCCATGTATCAAGATGAATGTCTCTGATCCACTCCTTTGATAGTTTTCTTTTTCTGTTTCAATCTCGATTTCCAGCAGCCATCTTCCCTTAGGATCCCAAGAAAAGTAGAATGAATGCCAACTCTTGAAAAAGAATATGTGGAAAGTTCCTAGCAGGCCAAACTAAAGTAATGTTTCCTCAAAGATACACAAAGAGAGAGGGGGGGGAGGAAGAGAAGAAAGAAGCTAGGGAGGGAGTGGAGAGGAAGAGAGGGGAGAGAGGAGAGAGTGAATGAAGGAGAGAGAGTGAGTGAAGGAGAGGGAGGGAGAGAGGGAGAAGGGAGGCAGTAATGGGAAGCTAGAGGACACAGATGGGCCATGATTCCCTACACTGGGGCAAAATCATTCCATAGTAAAACCCCAGAAATGCCAAGAGAAAACATAAACAAGAAGAGACTGTGTCCCTCTCCCCATGTGGCCCTGGGATAGTGTATGAGAAACAGGGATTTACAAGTATTCCTGCAGGTCACCAACGAGCAAGCATGGTCTCACCCAGACTCTGTAGTTGAAGTCCAAAGTCCATGACCTTGAACACTGGTTCTTCCATGGCTGTTAAAACTGGCTCTGAGGCCTGTTATCCAGAGCCATAGCAACAGGAAATGGGGCAGCCAGGGGAGAAAGGAGAAGCCAGAGGGCAGAAGGTTATGTGTGCTTTGTCTCTTGTACACCAACCTCAGAAGGTTTGCCAAAGCAAATGACCCCATTAACTGTGAAGACAGATTTTCATGTCGTTTCCCTTCTCGAGGAACCATCCCTTCCTCCCTCGTTACACCTGCGACCTCCCAGGAAGATTGTCATGTGCTAAGAAGATAGTGGAGAATTCAAAACTGTTTGAAAGTGTTATGGAAAGAGGCTACTCTTTTCTCCTATTTTTGACCTTTCTATACTTAATCAACAAAATTAAATCAGGCACTTAAGATAGTGCTTCCCACATAGACTATATTTTTGTTAAACATTGAGGAGGCACGTGCTATGAGCTTTGGAAGAAGCGTTGTTCTTCTAAGATTAAAGCATTCCCCCTGTACTGCGTATACTCCAAAATAAGGTAATTCATTTCTTAAAATAAATTAATAACTATTTACTGAAACACAATATGTTGCTAAGATATCTCATGACACTTAAAATGCACCTGTCACCGTTCGAATCTCTGAGGCTTAGAAGCTTTTTTCAAACAGAACTTCAAAGTAGGAGGTGCCTTCATGAAGTCACTACAGACAAAGCTCTGGCTCTCAACTTCTTAAATCCAGAAATTGAATTCTTATCACATCTCATAGTTTTTAATCAGGCTCCGAGAGGCTGGCACATCCTAACCAATGACAGAGTTAACCAAATTCACTCATTATGTCTGTCCACACAGCATAGTTACAGTCTGAAACTCGCTGGTTCTGCCTTGAGTTTTATTACTTTTAATTGTAGAAACTGATCGTGCTTCTTCTATTTAGTTAAATAAACAAAAGTTTCACAAATAGAGAATATGTCTGGGCCAAAATTCACTTCAAATGTTCAAAACAAACCTGACAGAGTCTAGTTTAATGGACAAAAAAATAGACTAGGTCCTTCCATCCTGCAAATGTAATTTAAGAGATCTAATCACCCAGGCTGTTACATCGAGGAGAATGATTACAGCAAAAAGAACATTCATCACAATGATCCCTGCTCATAGCTCCATACTGAGATATCAGATTCTGACAAGAGCCCTGCCCTCTACCTCCTCCTATAATGACGAAAGTGGACACCTGACCTATAAAAGCTGATCATAGCTGCCTTCAACATCCTTGTCATAATGGCCAGGCCAAGGACTGGACATGTGAATGTAACAAACCCTACTTGAAACTTAATGCCAGATCTGAGTTGCCTACATCCTCAATTTCCTTTGTGACAAGCTGTAGGGCGTGGACTGAAGGCTGCACAGAGGAGCTGCTCTGAGAACAAAGAGAACAGTGAGACACATAGATGGATAGAGAGAAGTTCTTCAAGGTACTTGACATTCTGTTTCCAGTCATGGTCTCATATCTGCTCTCAATAAAGTCTCTCTTAGGCTCAGTCTACTACAAACTGGGCTATTCTGACTGTAAGTCATTATAGACCTCATTATTAAGCTATTGAGAAAGAGATAAAACCAAGTGGACAAATAAGAATGAGCACTATTTCCAGAGTCCTTGAACAAAACCATTGTCACCAGTTACACAATTGTAAGATGATTTCTCAACTCTCTCAGACACAGCTTCATTGTCTATACACTGTGACATGTCTTTACTAGATCATCAGAGAATGGGAATAATGGATGTAAAGTGATTAGTGTGGGCTTGTCTCATAGAACTGAAGGCTTATCTGGTGCTTTAAAAGAAAGCAGGAGAGGGCTGGCTAGCTCAGTTGATAAAGTGCATGCCTTTATATAGGATAAAGAATTTGGCCCTGGATTTGAGCCACTGAACCAATGTAAAAATGCCAGGCATGGTGGGTCACACTTGTCATCCCAGTACTGAGGAGAAAGAGATAGGAGGATCCTGGGTGCTCACTAACCAGCCAGTTTAGCTTAAGTTCTGAGCACCAAACAATGAGAGACTCTGTCTCAAGGTGAATGGAGTTCCTGAATATAACACCCAAGATTGCCCTCGGGTCTCCACAAACATGCAGGCATAAATGTACCCTCAAATGCACAAACTTGCACATACATATGCATATACACCTGAATAAGAAAAGAATTAGTTTGATAATGAAGATGTGAGGAAAACGATGTCCTGAGAAAATCAATTTTACAAACTTTAGAATCACATGCAATATTTCCATTAGAAGCTTGTCTCATTAAAATAGTTCTTGGGAAGGCTGGGGAGATGACTCAATGGTTAAAGGCAATTGCTTGCAAAATCAGGCATCTAGTGTTTGATTCCCCATTATCCAGGTAATGCCAGATACACAATGTGGTACATGCATCTGGAGGTCATTTGCAGTGGTAAGAGGCCCTGGAATAATCATTCTCTCTCTCCCTCTCCCTCTCCTCTTTCTCTTCCTCTCTTTCTCTCTCTCTCTCTCTCTCTCTCTCTCTCTCTCTTTCTCTCTCTCATTTCCCTTCCTCTGCCTACAAATACATAATAAATAAAATATTCTCAAAAATAAATATATATCTTAAGAAATAAAATGTAGAAAAGTCTGAAACAAAACCAAACGTAATAGTTATCTTACAATCCATGTTTTTTAGTGTTTAATTTACCATAAATAAGCACTTAAGGTTAATGAAATAGACTTACTTTTAAGAAAAGATTCAAAGTACCATGAAAGCTAAAGTGAATATGTTAAAACAGATATAATCTGAGAATGGATATGTCCCATTGTAACCAAGCATTCCCTAGCACCAACAAATCCATGTGCAGTACTAGGCAACACACCTATGGTACACAATTACCTTTCATTGTCATTATTTCTTTTTCCTTACACATTATAAAACCTTCATTGCAAGGTCTCTTCATATCTGATGCTGACAGATATAGTTTAAGCATATTGCCAAAAGATAATGATCAAATGTAATATTTAAATTCAAATGAATTCCAGAAATTTTGCTATGAGTCAACAAACATGGGCTGCAAACTTGCTTTTGTTATCCACTAGATGAGCTTGCTGCCTACAATAAGTGACTAACCATAGGAAAATGTACTCAGAGTGTTTGTCTTCCAAGTTACCTGTTTTAATTTTCCACTCCAGTATGAAAATTACTCTTAAAACATGTTTGCTGTCTACAAAGATTGACGTAGACCCTCTACAAAAATGGCAATCAACTAATATTCATGAACACTTTTTATAATTGCTTTAATGTTAAATAAACTAAAAAAAATAATGCTTGGTAGGCTCAACACAGAGCTAGGAATATAGATCCAGAATTCAAACATAAAGAACCTATCCTTTCTAAACATCACACCACTTACTTGTGATTTATAGGTTTCGGGGATTTTTAAAAATTCATTGCTATTAATAATTTTCACAGTCCTGTGACACCTGTGGATTGTTTTGGAGAACAAAATGAGATGTTTTAAAGCTTGTTTGGAAACCATAATGCGCTCCAAAATATTGTGTGGTAGTATTATCATGACGAGAATGCAGAAGTGATAAGGATAGGAAAGAGAACAGATGATGTATCTTGGGTGCTTAATTGCTCTCATATTCCCATGCTGATAAATGAGCCAATTACTATGAATTTGATTACTTCCTGGAGACAGGGAGGTCTTATATTTTTAAATTTTTAACTTTAAAATAAGATGGGCGTGGTGGCACATGCCTTTAACCCCAGCAACAGGAGACTGAGGTAGGAGGGTCATTGCGAGTTCTAGGCCAGCCTGGAACTACAGAAGGAATTCCAGGTCAACCTGGTCCAGAGGTAAACCTTCCTTGAAAATAACAAACAAACAAAATTTTAAAATAATTTTCTTCAACTTTTGAGTACAATTAAAATCATGAATTTTAGAGATACTTACCTACCTTATTAGCTTAGAAATTATAGCTCTATAAGTACATAGATATATACCTTAGAAAAGGAAGAAATTTCAGGTCTTCCTGGGAGATATCTATGAAACATGGGCTTGTATGAAAATTGCATGTTAACCTCTGCCTGTTTGGTCCTGGATTCCTGGCAGAGATGAACTCTCCTTTCATTGTCTCCTAATGGTTCTTTCAGCTGAAATTGGAGTCCCGTTAAAGCTTGTAACATGCTTTTTTTTCCCTTCTTTTCTTCTCACTATTAGTGGATTTGGAGGAAAAGAAGCTCTGCAAAACACATGTAAAAAATTCTTTTATCACCTTAGATTACATATTGCAAACTAAAGAGTAAATGATAGGGGAAACATCTGAAATAGAGAAATAAACTCATTTTTAATAGCTACAGCTGACCCATAAAGATACAATTCTTAATGCTCAAGTTTAAAAAAAAAACAGATGAGAAGAAACAGTTGGCATTCAGCTAACAATTGTGTTTGGAGATTTGCGCCTGACTTTGTTATTCTGAGCAAAACCAGGTACCAGTCTCTTGGGATTATGTACAAAGACAAGAAAAAAAGTGGACATGTGCAAACCTCAAAGGTGACTGCTGGGTTAATAAAACAGTCTGTTTTCTGTTCACCCACCCTGGCTCTCAGTGTGCAAGTATATTAAAATATGTCAAAAGGAAAACCGTTCGCTGTGCGAAAATAATTCAACTTCGAGTCACAATTTCCAGCCGGTGGAGTGCCTCGGTGTTCCGTGCACTAACAAGTGACCCCAGACATCTCCCTGGATGAAAGTTGTGTCCTCATTAAAGGAGAAACAAACACAAAATAGGAACAAATGTCACACAGCAAAAGAGACAGAGACCGTAAAAGGCACCACGTCTCCCCACTTGGACTGAAGAGTGCTGTCCTCAAGGTAACCTCACAAAGCAGTGAAAACTGCTTGAAGAACTGGAATTCTAATGAAAAGACACCCAATTCCTGGTCCACCATATCTGGAAAATCGTCTTTTTTTTTCTTCCACTTTCTATGAAATCACGTAGCATGTAAGATGTTGTAATAATATGAAGAGGCTGGATTAAACAAACACACCCCAGGGAATTTAGAATTAATGCTGCAAATTCTATTATTAAATACCCCTTCTTATTTCAACTCTGGTTTAAACATTCATAAGATGTCATACCTACTTTTTTTTTCTTTTCTGATTTCGCTCTCTAGAGAACTATAGCATTGTTAGAACTCTGCAAAGAGAGAAAGGAGAGGTCATTGTAACTCAATTCTAATAGTACTGTTCTTATTTGACTAATACAAGGTGAATTGTCATAAGGCTTGAATACACATTGGAGGCTTAACATGGCATGGTCACTCCTGAGCACACCAAGATCTGTAAAAGGAATGTGCCCCTTTGAAAAGTAGATAAATATTATCTGCAATACAAAGACAACAATATTTGAGAATACGTAACTAATTATCAAAGTGTGGTGTTAACACATTTTTCAAGGCTGGGCAAAGAATTTCTTTTGTGTATTTGTGACACCTTAGCTCAATTGCTTTCACAGCAATGAACATGCAGTATTTTAACAGTCTCTTTCCACTTTGCCACCCTTGTCGACTGCAAGGTGACTGACTGAGGGGATCAGGTTGCTGGATTCCCATCTGGCATAGTTTTGTCATGAGACTTGATCACTTGTGCCCCAACTGGAATAGACAGCTTCCTTCTAGAAGCTCCTTGAAGAACTGGGAAGGAAAGGTGGTTCTAGAGACTAGCGTGCTTATGACAGTCTGAAAGCCCACAAGCCATGGACCCGTGCACAAAAAAGCAGAGCCTCTAGACTCTTTTTTTTTTCAGCAAACCCATCTGAATAACTTGAAATGCCAACCTAGGTGTGTTATTGGTCTAATTCAGAGGTGCTAAATCACTGATTTCTAAACACAGCTTTGAAATTATTTAGAACCATAATGGATCAAACTCATTTCTATTAGTTAGATGGTGTTGGTACCATTTCTACGAAGCAAAATGAATGTTTTAAGATTGGGGTTATTTCGATATAATGATGTATAAAATGTTTATCTAAGTTCCTGACTCAAAAAATCTACTCATTATATTATAGATTATAAAATAAATACATCTGAGGTACTGATAGATAAATGAGAAAGAATTAAGATGGCTTGGTAAGGTAGTAAGAACACTATCATTTGAAAACAGTAGTTTAGCTGAGAGAAGAATTGTATGGAGACATGATAGCTGTCATGAAATGTGATGAACTTTCATGTGAAGAGGAAGTAGATTTATTTTAATGTTCTCCCATAAAACCAAACTAAAAGCTAAGGGTGGAAATTACATGGTGATAAAATCTGACTCAAAAAAAAAAAGAAAGAAAGAAAAAGATCTAATAATTAGAGTGATCTTCCAAGGAAAGAGAGGCTGCTAGGAGTTTGTAAACTTTCAGTAAGTTGAAATGTTCAAGCACAGGCTAAATGACTCTCTGCAGTATATAAGAAATAGAAAGGACTCAGGAATAATGAGAGAAACATTAAGATATATCCATGAATTTATTCAGCAAACATTGACTAATGATACTCTCTCTAGAGCAGTGACAAGACTTCTGATAGCTCTAAAAAAATAGAATCTGCCCTTCTATAAGTAAGCAAATGAGAGCAAACATCCCTAAATATACATGATTTCAGGATGAATCTCACTGGAAAGGGTCTACTGACTCTTCAGCTCCCAGGCTCACTGGCCTGGTTCACGTGATTGGCAATAAGTTTTTAATTTTGTAATCATTTATCACAAGTCACAGATCTATTTTTCTTATAGTAGAGTCAGACTTTAATTTATAAAATCACTCAATTATTTTCTAATACAGGGATTTCCTTAAAAGAGGCAAGAAAATTTTATCTCATGATTAGTTTTTTATCTTGCTTAAGAATAAGTATATTCATTGCATGATCAAATCTTGTGAATGTGTCCCAGTTTCCCTCCTCTCTGTCATTGTTTTTTTTTTACTTCTAAACTTATACAAGTAAATACAAGAAGTAACATCTTTCACCAAAGGGGAGAGGGATGGAACTCTGATCATTTAAGCTTTTTCAATGTTTCTGGCAAATATGTGCAAAAACTGTGCCTTTCTTTTTTAAAATATATTTTATTTATTTATGAGAGAGAGAGAGAGAGAGAGAGAGAGAGAGAGAGAGAGAGAGAGAGAGAGAGCACGCCAGGGTCTCCAGTCACTGTAAATGAACTCCAGACATGTGCCCTCTTGTGCATCTGGCTTTACATGGGCACTGGGGAATTAAACTCGGGTCCTTCTGCATTGCAGGCAAATGTCTTAACCACTAAGCCATCTCTTCAGCCCTGTGCCTTTCTTTTGAACTGACAAATAAATTGCATAAATTAAAAATCTATTGATCTAATTTGGGGAATTATTTAAAAGGTTGCTACCTACTGGTTGCCTAATCTCCTTGACTAAAGAAAGGAAATTGTTTTTGGAGAATTATTGAATTGCCTGGATTACACAGGTAGTTACAAGAAGCCTGTACCCTTACCAGAAGGCACACAGCATTGGTGGCACTCACATATGCAATGTTACCTCATCACACAGCCACCAATGACATTCACTGCACAGATGTTAATATTTGTCAGAATTAACCAGGTAACTGGGCATTCCTCTATCTGATTACTTCGTGTGCAGACGATACAGAGTAGGAAAAATAAAAGCCTAGACATGAGTTGACTTGAATGATCTGTTAGCTGTGTGAGGGAACCACCGCAGGTAATCCTTTCCACACATGCCCCTCCTATGCCATCTAACTAATATGATGATGCCCAGATTAAAACCTACAGCTGCAGTGACTTATCTACTGTCACCGAATCATTAACCGTTTCCATAAAAAGGCAAATACGTTAGAAGAAACACTGAATAGTCCTCACAAGTGTGTGTGTGGATATCATTTACAGGAATGAAGAGTGAGTCACAGATGGGATTAGAACCTAGTCTACAGAAACTCTCCTCTGCAGATGACTGTGGATGGAATCAAATGGCCAATCCTCTCCCGACTTGTGGGCTAGCCCACCAGGCAACTGTCAAATATCATGAAGAGCCTGGATAGGCAGGATAGTTTATTTTTTAAATATGGTAAATTTTCTCTTCACCCTTTCAAACTGCCTCAAGGCACTCGTATACATTACAGACACCACTGGTCTGAAAATTCTCAGCTGAGGGAAAAAGAAATCCAAAATTCTTGAATTATGAGAGCACTTACGGCATCTAAAGTGATAACTATTTTGCCCCTTTAACACTAAAAGATCAACTGGTTTTTATTTTTCACATGGAGTTGACCTTCATTTAACCCATGGCATGCCAAAGGTATAGCCTGAAGCAAGTTTATTTCAGTAACTGACAGACCAGGACAAAAGCAGATGTCCCATCGGCCCTGCCTCTGGATCATCATGTCATAGCCTACTCATGGTCAGCCTAACAAAGAAAAATGTTTTGAGCACTTAAAACACATTACAAGTTTCCATTAAATTATTTTTTCTTTTTTCAATATGTTTAAAATTTTAAATATTTGCAAATACCAAAATGATCAAAATTATTTCTCAAAGTTATTATTAATGTATTCAATAAAATGTTTAGGTTCATTTACATGTAAAATAGGAAAAATATTTGCATCATGGAGAGTTTTTTTTATTAGTTGACTTCACACTGGCATCTTTTCCTATTGGGGCAATTATTTTTAAAGCATTGTGGTATCTTTTTCAGACCTAACATATGTCCTCCACCTATACACAATTGTTCAAGTCTCTTCCACTATTTTGACTAAAATAAACCAGGTATATCTAAAGGATTTAGACACAGGTAGTAGAATCTATCCCTCTTTCCACAGCCAAAACAATCTCAATAGTTGCATATTATGAACTATTACAATACCTAATAGAAAAATTGCAAACTTAATTCAGTGGTTGAGAATTTAAGGCTAGACATATTGAAAGGTACACTGGAGCAATTCTGGAGATAATGTGTGTTTGTGTGTGTGCTCATCTATATGGATGAGTGAATGCCAGGGCTCAGGATAATTTTCAGGTGCCAGTCCTCACCTTCCAGACTCAAGTTCATCACTACCACTTCCATGAAGCTAGCTAGCCAGAGCTTCTAGAGGATTCTGCAGTCTCTTGCTCCCTTCTCACCCATAGGAATGACTGCAACTCCACCTGCCTGACACAGCAGCTTTCATTTCAGGTGTGTGGTGAGGTCTCAAACTTGGGCACTCATGTTTGAATTGCATGTACTTTCTCCACGGAATCCTCTCCCTAGCCCCCAATAGACACAGCTCGATTTCTGGTCTGACATAAATGTGATTTAGTACACAGAAATAACTACAGGTAAAGAGAAGGAAGATATAACCTATTTCAAATATGCCTAGAAAAAGTGTCCCATGGGAACCATAAATAATAATTTGATAGTAGAGTACATATTCTATCGTATATTATCTTTACTTTCTGGGTAACATTAATCTTTAGAGTCATTGAAAAAAAAAGAATCAGCATCTATAACATTGTAGAGGAATTTGCTAAACATTTTATTATTTTCTTCAAAAAGCCTATTTATTCATGCTTCTCATTTTTAACACAGTGATAAAGTTCAAAGTCAGCCATTGTTAAGTAAAATTAAAAATAGGTGTTCAAGCAAAAACTCATATACAAGTGTTCATAGCAAAATATTCATAACAGACAAAAAGTAGAATCAACTGCAAAAATTAATCAGTGGAAGATAAGCAGAATATGGCATAATCTTGCAATGAATATTATTCAACCATTCAAAAAGAATTAAGTCATGGCACACATTATATAATGGATAAACCTTGAAAATATTACATTAAGTGAAAAGAATTAAACATAAAAGCTGTATGTGTCTTCTTTTTTTGTTTTTTGTTTTTGTTTTGGTTTGGTTTGGTTTGGTTTTTCGAGGAGGGTCTTACTCTAGCCCAGGCTGACCTGGAATTCACTATGTAGTCTCAGGGTGGCCTTGAACTCATGGTGATCCTCCTACCTCTGCCTCCCGAGTGCTGGTGTCTTCATGTTTAAATAACAACTCATGGTTTGCCCACTAAATAATGTAACTCATTATGGACAATAAATTTATATTAAAAAAATAAAGAAAGAAAGAAAGAAAAATATATATAGATATATATAGATATATATATATATATGTGAAATATCAGAACAGGCAAATTCAAAGGGAAGAACTTGATTAGAAGTTGTCAGGAGCTAGGAGCAGAAGGAAATGAGGAGTGTCTGTTTAATGAACACACAGGGTTTCCAGGGAATGAAAATATTCTAGAATTTCAGTCATGCACCAAATAACATTTGGAAAAATTATGGGTTGCACAGTTTGATATGGATATTATTATGATAGTGATCCCATTAGTAGGTTCTAGAGCCATCTTAGTTTATATACATGACTATGTGATGTCCACACATTGACAACATTGTCTTAGGAAACATTTCTCAAAAACTTACCATACTGTTAATCAACACATGACTGGATTTTGGCTACAGTTGAAGGTTATGTTTCTTGATGAATGTATTGAAAATTATTCAATTGTTCAATTTAAAAACATTAAGATTGTGATTTTCTGCTATGGAAACTTCAACAAAAATAGTTAAATAAATAAATGCAAAGTCCTGCTTCAAGATAGAGCAGCCTTCAGCATGAACATGCACTGACTTGCTATCAGGATTTTGCCTGGCAAACTGACTGTTTCAGAGGTCAGGGTTTCAAATGATTAACATTATGTGATGATTATCTTTGTCTGGCAGAGATAGGGCAGGAAAATCAGGTAAAAGAAATGAGTTTGGGATTTGCCTAAGCCAACACTCAGATTTCTTTGATCCTTGGCTAAAAGCCCTGATTGGCCCAAAAGGTCAAATGGAAAGGAAAAGAAGTCAAGAATAAATCAGTAAAATAAAAAATTCATTAAAATGTAGCTATTGGGAGGAAAGGAAATAACCTTCCTTTCTTCTACTAAAGAGAGAAATGACAACCTAATTTTCAGAGCAGGTAACAAATGTATAAGTGTGTCTAGGTGTTCGGAATTTCTTCTCTGAATGGAAATGATGGAAATAAATTAAGACAAAGCCTTCAGACTAGTGAAGTCATTGAAGTTGTAATTGTTGTTACAATCACAAAGGTTTATTAAAGATCATCAAGAAATTTAACATTAAAAAAAATGGTTTGGATAGATAAGCCCCCTGTTTTCACTGTAAGCCTTTACTGTTAATTACATGTTGTATGACTAGGCACTTCCAAAGTGACTTTATGAACTGTGCTATTAGTTAATTTAATAAGAACTTGTTATAAAATCACAGGTTAACAAAAGTTCATTAGGAAGTTAAATGTTTAGAACTCAGAAAGCATTTCCCCACAGAACTGGGTTAGCCATGGTGGTTGGGTTCTTTTTTTTTAATTGACAGTAATTATATACAATTGTATGAGCAAGTTTTATGATGGTACCCCCATTTCCCTCCTCCCTGTCCCCAATCCACTGTTCTTAAGTCAGTGAGATACAAAGGAACAGGTAAGACATACATTCTTGCTCAATTGTACTAAAAACTTCAGTATACATCTAAAAAGATTTCCATGGAAACAGCCATTCATTATTTTGGGACCAAGACCACCCCTTCCCTTAGTGCATTACCAATACTTATCCATTCATTCATCATTCAACTTCTCCTCTGACAAATGTTGGCATTTCACAAGGTTCTCCTGTCATCTGCCAGACTGCTAAGTTTTTACAATGTAAAGTAAACAGCTAATGTCTTGGCTTATAAATGCCAAAACGGTGGTTGTGGCACAAGTAGGAGCACTGAGTGTTGGAGAGCAGTAAAGAAAGATGATGGCGTGAGAGCCATCCTCACACAAGCTGCATGTGCCGCCTCTCCTATGTGACTCACCATGGGCAGCACCAGACCGTGCAGCAAACTCCTATCTCAAAATACCCATCAGGGACAGCTGTGACCAGGGCCTGGCAACACCAAAGAGCCAAATAAGCATTAGAACTGAGATCTAACTATCCATAACCCTCTACCCCAGGAACTGATCCAGACTGCCCACGGAGAAGGATAGCCAGCTGATTGGGGACAGGGAAGAGGGAAATGGGGATATCAACTCATTATTTGCTCATTCAATGTATCTAATTATGGATACTAAAAAAATAAATAAATACTGATGTTCCTTCCCATCTCCTCTTTCATGCCTGTGAATCCTATCTGAAGAAATAAAAGATAAGGGAGCATTATGCATGCATGTCAATAGCAATATATGATACATGTCTAGAACGACATGAAACAAAAACTCTGTGTGTGTGTGTGTGTGTGTGTGTTTTCTTGTACTAATGCTGAACTCTGAAAAACCACATTAACACCTAACAAAGATCACCACCTAGTGGTCTCAGGTACAGAATTGCATTTGGACAAGTATTAAAATTCAAAAATACCAGGGGTTTGTTACAAGAGCCCACAGAATGTATTTTTTAATAAAAAGGTTCCCAAGTCCCCCCCCAAAAAAAGAATGTAAAGTAACCTGAGAGCTTCTCCTCTTATCCCTTTGATCCAACATTTCTTTTCCCTACATTAGGTTCATGATTTCTCATAGTTTATGATTCCAACTTTTCCTAAAAGCATTCTATTTGCAGTTACCTTGATTTTCAAACCTCACGATTAGCTGTCTTCTTTGTTGCCCTGAGTTTATTCATCTTTTATGATAGACCCTAATAACCCATGTGTCTTGCTGGAAATCTTCATAATCATCCTTTTTATCATGCAATGCAACTTGTCTATTGAACATCTGAGGGCTTCAATGGATCCTGGTATCTCCTGCATCTAATGCTCTCCACCCACACTTCACCAAGAGCATCGATTGGGCTGCCTCTTGAACCACTTCTTTCATTGATCATTCACCCCCAAAAGAAGCTTTCTTTATCAGTCCGTCTGCAGCACTCCAATGCAACGGAAATTCTACATTTTCCATGAGTCCTTTGACTGTTGTTGCCAAGCCCACTTCTTCTCTTGAACTTCTTGAATCCGTGGTTATTACCACTGTTATGTCTGTGAGAGAATTTCCATGTTTTATATATGTCTATATATCCCATAAATCTTAGTGTGGTATTAACATAGAACATGAGAACTGAATATATAAATTACAAACATAGAGAAGAACCCTGTAACCAAGTTGCATTTAGTGGTCTGCTGGTGAATGACGGGAAAGAAGAGGGAAACCACAGTAAGGAAAGATTGCATGTGTTATATTGGATAAATGTTAAATGATTAATTTTAATATGCTTTATTATGTAAAACACTGGTAAAATTAAATTTAAAAGTACCCACTAAAGTCTTGGATATATTTAAACTCATTCCAAATATATCATAGCATATAATGCTAAAAGTTTTCAATGAGATATAGTTCTTTGGGGTAGAATCAGAGAAGGAATAGAAAACTGCGTAGGGACTGGAGAGGTTATTACCTCCCAGGGAATGGATTGATAATCTGCCTTCTAAAGTTGGACAAAGCTTTCCATCCTGGAAAAAAGCAAGCATAATTCCCGTGGAATGAGAATTAAGGCTTGGAACTCACAAGACTGAGAGAAACTTCTCTCTGTGCACTCCAACTCTAGCATATAATTCAACCAACTTTGAATATGAATGGAAATATTTTACCCCCAAAATGTGAATAATAAAACAAATAAAATATTAAATAATCTACCCAAATGAAGAAGTCTGCAGAATAAGTAATGTGAACTTGAAAAATCTCATTAAGTGACACAAGAATTCTATTTCCAGTGCAACTGCAAGGAGCTTTATAACTAGGTCTCAAGTAAAATAATTAGAATATTTTAAAGGGTAGCAACTGATTCTATCTTGAGGAGAGAAAAGAAATGCTTCACCAATGGAAATTTTCCCCCAATTATTCCGACTGACATTTTCAAAAACATCATAGAAGGACAATTATTTATATGCTATATACATTGCTATTCACCATAAATGAGCAAGACATATGCAAGGCATTGTGTAAACAATTGTGGAAATAAACAAAAAGGACTTATCCTCAAGTATCTTTCTAGAATAAGAAGGCCTCGATGCCTGCATCTGATAGTAAATATTCCCATGGCAATTCTTAGGTCAATACACCACCAATTGTGTAAACCATCTATATTGTCAGACCTCAGTGATTATTGAAGTTCCACAAGAGGAAAATGTTAAGCTAGACATCCTAGGATTTCAAAATAAATCAATGGCCCAGCTGACCCTCAGGAACAACATGCCTAATAAAAAATGTATGGCAGGTGTATTCAACAGAGTTCTGAAGTTATTTGGGAGAAATGGTATGATTTACAATTCATCTAATATGTATGCGTGGTTTAAAAATTTAGAGTCAAGGGTTATTAGAGAAAGCTCTCCAGGCAGAAGATTTATCATCTGCAAAGACACAGAATTGGTAAAGCAAAAATGGGTATGAAAACTCTCTATACTGAGATAGAGATAAAATGTGACATGAGCCACTGAAAATTATTAGAAAGCTAGGCCAGATCTAGAATATCAAAGGTTTTCAACTCCACGATGAAGAATATGGCTTTAATTCGGGAAATGAGAGGAAGTTATTGGCATTTTTGAAGGGCTGAGTAGCACAATCACAGGTGTGCTTTGGGGACAGTTCATCGGTGCCACTGCATGATATGATCTTCAGTTGAGAGGCAGGTAAAATCGATGAAAAGGACGTTCCATTGATTTAGACACAAAGTGAAATCAGCGGGACATTGGGAAGTGACCAGATCAACATGGAACAGGCAATTCTAGAAGAACCTGCTGAGAAAGCTTTGGCTGAGAAGTGCTGGATGAAGTATGAAAGTAACCAAGAGCGTGAACCTGAAGATGGCGATGCTCTTTAGAAAAACGAAGAACAAACAGATGCCTTTCAGGAGAAAATACCCATTGAAGATTTACCATGTAATTATAAACTTTGAGATTTGAAACCACCTAGAGGGATCATTTAAAACAAAACAAAACAAAAACAAAAACATTAAATGAACTGAGGTCTCAGAAATCGTATATACAGCAAGGAAAGCCAATGTAATACTACAGAGATATAGCAAGAAAATTGGGCTATATGAAAAGTGTGTGTGCAGGCAGTGGGTGTCCCTTGTACTCACCTTGTACTTGGAATTGCTATCGTGATAGGGATTTATACACTACAGAAATTTAGTCAGAAAGAATAAAATAGCTCTCCAAATAAGAAAGGTATAGAGGAGCCACAGGGTATGGTGTAGGAGGCAGAGGTAGGAGGATTATCATGAGTTTGAGGCCAGCTTTGAACTGGAGTGAGACCCTGGCAAGAAAGAAAGAAAGAAAGAAAGAAAGAAAGAAAGAAAGAAAGAAAGAAAGAAAGAAAGAAAGAAAGAAAGAAAGAAAGAAAGAAAGAAAGAGAGAGAGAGAGAGAGGGGGAGGGAGGGAGGGAGGGAGGGAGGGAGGGAGGGAAGACTGAAAGAAAGAAACAAAAGTTACAGAGGAAAAATCTTAAAAGAAAATGAGACAATCAATATTTTTTTTTTTTTTGGTTTTTCGAGGTAGGGTCTCCCTCTAGTCCAGGCTGACCTGGAATTCACTATCTCAGGGTGGCCTTGAACTCACGGTGATCCTCCTACCTCTGCCTCCCGAGTGCTGGGATTAAAGGCGTGCACCACCACGCCCGGCGACAATCAATATTTTTAAAAAATAAAGCTTGAAGTTACCAGTTTCAGAATAAAAAAGATATTTGATAAAATCAACATCAGGATGCATTAAAATAGAAAAAATCTATTTTACTAAAGAAATAAATCTAAGGGGTTATCTTAAAAATGCAAGAGATAGTACAGAAATTAACATGTTTTCCTGCGGAAACTAACGACCTGAGTTTGATTCCCCAATATCCACATAAAGCCAGATACGCAAAGTGGCACATGCATCTGGAGTTCATCTGCAGAAGCTGGAGGCCCTGGTGTGCCCATTCTATCTGTTTCTCATCTCTCTCTGCTCATAAATAAATAAAAATATTTTAAATACAAAAATAAAAGGGTGGAGATAGGAGAAGGAAAAATAAGGAAGAAGTTCAATCATAGAATTAAAAGATTAAAGTCACAATCCAGAAAATAATAGGAGAGAACATGATTAAAGGATTAATAAATAAATAAAACTTCAAGAATTCAAACAGATAATTTTAAGATTAAAAGGTCACCAAGAGGCTGAGAGGATGGCTCAGCAGTTAAGTGCTTGCTTGCAAAATCTGCCAGATTCAACTCCCCAGTACACACATAAAGCCAGATGCACAAAGTGGCACATACATCTAGAGCTTGTTTGCAGTGGCAAACAGTCTGGTGTCATCCCCCCACCTCTCTCTCTCTGCCATACTTCTAGCCTGACATTTATGTGGTTGTTGAGGATCCATATTCCAGTTCTCACACTTGCACAACAAATGCTTTATCCACGGAGCCTCACAGATCTCTTATTTGTTGTCATTTTTCTTCTTCAATTCCCTCCCCCATTCTGATATTAACACACAGAAAAGCACCTCTCAAGCTCTCAGTAGTAAAACTCTGTTTTTTCTCCAATCAACAATAGTGAGGCAAACTCTCTACTCTCAGCTTCTTACTGTGGACTGACTGGTGTGGCTCACGTGTTCATTCACATTCACTCTTGAAACAGCATTGATCTCTTGTAATAAAATCAAAACTAGGGATAGAGAGATTACTCAGTGGTTAAAGGCACTTGCCTGCAAAGCGTGGTGGTCTAAGTTCAAGTCTTCAGTTCCCATATAAAGCCAGATGCATCTGGAATTCATTTGCAGTGGCAAGAAACCCTGGTATGTCCATTCACCCCAAACCCTGATCTCTCTCCTCTCTCTCCCTCTCCATGAAAGTAAATAATAAATAAAATATTTTAAATAAAGTATTTAAATATAAACTATTTTATATGGACAGTAGTTGAATCAGCATATTAACCCAACATGTTTTCATCATTCCTTCCTATAAAGTACATATTTTCTCTGGCATGAATTGTGTTCTTGCTAAATATTTTGCAGTATAACTAAAAGGGGAGTTATTTTGCCTTAACTATAAAGTAGTTGTATAGCTAGGTATAAAATTTTAGGCTAGTATTTATCATCTCTTTACCATTCCACTGTCTCTTGTTGCAGATAAGCTATCTTCCATTATTCTTATTTTTTCATTTCTTTTAGTCCCATCTTCATTTCATCTCTACTTGCTTTAAATATTTTTGTTACCTGATGCTGAGCATGTATTTAACATGGTTTAACTTCCCAGGTATTTACAATGTGATTTCAAAGAAGAACACTTCAGCTTCAGTAGTTTTGGCCATTTTAACAGCTAAATCAGAGTACATGCAATTTTTGCTTAAGAACAGTATATCTTTTGAGTTGCCTTTTTATAAATAGTTGCTATTCTGACATTTTCTTTGATTTCTGGTTGGTTTTGCTATAATGAGGGAAGGCTTAAAGAGCAACGATAAACCAGGCACAGAAAGATAAATCCTATGTCATCTCACTCACATGTGAAACTTAGGAGTCAAGAGTACAGAAGCAGAGAGAGGGGTGATTAGCAGAGGGCAGGGCAAGAAAGCTCCTGGGAAATTTAGGACAAAAGACACACAATTTCAATTAGACTAGCAGAATGAGTTCAGAAGCTCTATTATACAAAATGGTAGCTAGAGCTAATAATAATGCACATTTGAAAATCAATAAGAAAACAGATTTTAATGTGCTCGTCACAAAAAAAACTGTGGGGCAATGATGTGTTCATAGATCTATTCAACCATTCTACAATATACACATATGCCAAACCATTCTTTTGTACAGCATAAATATGTGCAATCTTATTTATCAACTTAAATAACTAAGCAATATCCTTCTGATAGGACACTAGACGGGAAAACTAAGTTGATAACATTTTTGTCATACTTTTGCAAGACAGAAACATAGGGAAAACCTCACAGAGTCCCAGAAAATGTAGTATAATTAAATTTGGAAATAACTCACTGATTTTGAAAAAAGCAATAGAAAACCACTTAGAAATAAACATTTGAGTTTTTATATCATTCTTCTAATATTTCAAATCTGGGAAAGGGCCTCACAAGTCCATCTAATACTCATACAATAAAACAACATTTCAGGGCTAGGAAGCAAGATGGATGATTAAAGGTGCTTGCTTGCAAAGCCTGCCAGTCTGGGTTTGATTTCCCAATTCCCAAGTAAAGCCAGATGCACAAAGTGCTGCATGTATCTGGGGTGTGTTTACAGTGGCAAGAGGCCCTAGCACCATGTCTCTATTCTAAATAATTAATTAATTTAAAATATTTGTTTAAAAAAACATTTCTACAATGTGTTGGAAACTCACAATTTGGAATCTGATAGCTCTCAAGAAATTAATTTTAGGGCTGGAGAGATGGCTCAGCAGTTAAGGCACTTGCCTCCAGTGCCTAAGGTCCCAGGTTCAATTCTCCAGTACCCACATATGCCAGACCCACAAGGTGATGGCCCTGGTACTCTCTCTCTCTCTCTCTCTCTCTCTCTATCTATCTATCTATCTATCTGTATCTGTATCTCTCTGCTTGAAAATGAATAAATAAAAAATTTTTTAAAAAAAGAAAAAGAAATCAATTTTATACTTCTAACATTCCTTCCAAATTAAAATTAAATCACCAAATCTTCCTGTCTGTTTCCTCATATAAAGTTTACCAGTTATTAATGTTATAGTTTATCAGTATCTCTTCTGAAAATTCCTCTTCATAAGAATTATAGTAGTAGCATAGTAGTGCTCAAAATGTAATCTAATACCCTAAACCTAAGGTGACCAATTTTAATTGTGGCAGATATTATGTACTTGTCCTCATTTTGAGAACAGCAGCTTCATCACAGGGTTGCTGTAAACAGCAAATAAAGGTAGAGATGTAAACAGTACAAAATATAAATTGTAATCCAGTGATAACTGATTCTCTAAAGCCCTATTTTCAACGAAATCAGAGCTAACTCTGCCTACATTATATGCAAACATCAGGTCTAACATTTTTAAAACTGTTCATTTAGGTATTTCCTTTGTATTTCTGGGCTTGCTATCTTTTCTTAAAATAACTTTATTATGAATAAGTATATACATTGTGTGAGCAAATTTTGTGAATGTGTCCCCGTTTCCCTCCCCTTTGTCCCTTATTCACTGTGTTACTTCCTCGGTGGGCATTTGTCCATACTTTAGGGGGTATGAACTGCACCAAAGGTAGCCAGGTTTTCATTCTTTTTTTTCCTTCCCCCTTGTGTGTTGTTGTTGAGGGGGGCAATGTCTCTGGATATTCTCCCCCACCATGGCTCTTACATTCTTTCTGTCCCCTCTTCCACTCAATTCCCTGAGTCATGGTGGGTGAGTTGTAAGTCTGCTTTATTGTTGAGATCTTAAGTGTCTATGGATATTTGCCCTGGGTCGTGTTGGGTATCGTTGATGTCTGTGTCCATTGACCTTTCATGGGTTATCAGACTTGCTGTGGTGATTGGTCTCCTGTTTGTCTCGTCACTTTCTCATAAATTTGGACCCTGTGTGAATGCTAGGTGTGGTTTGTCCTTCTATCTTAATTCTTGAGATGTTCCCACTCTTTTCCAAGCTTTTGGCCATCCTGGAATTTTTCAATATTTAAAGCAGGTTTAGTATGCCATATATTAAATACTTGGCATCAGGAGTGTTTGGGTTTCAGGCTGGAGAAATGGCTCAGCAGTTAAGGTGTTTGCCTTCAAAGCCTAAGGACATGTGTTCGATTCCCCAGAGCCAAGGTGAAACCAAATATACCAAGTAGCACATATATCTGGAGTTTGTTTGCAGTGGCTAGAGGCCCTGGCAAGCCCATTCTCTGTCTTTGTCTTTCTCTACTTGCAAATAAATAAAAATATTTTTAAAAAGAAATGATTGGATTTCAACTTTTTGGACTTTGGATTATTTGCATATATGCACAAATATATGTTGGAAAAGAAACTCAAATCCAAACACAAAATTATTTTATGTTTCATATGGACCTTATACACATAATCTAAACATAATGTATACAATATTTTAGTTCATCTTTATTTTGACTATGACCCATCACACGACATCAAGTATGGAATTTTCCATTTATGGTATCACATAATACTCAAAAAGTTTTAATTGTTGAAAGGATTTCAGATTTCTAAATTGGGTAATGCTCAGCACAAATGTCTCTGACATGACATGAATTCATTTTCCTTTTGCTTTTTGTAATTTTCATTTATAGTCATTAACATAAAATTATACTCAGGATCTCAGCAAAATTTTAGGCAAGATTTTTAAAATAAGTTGATGTACAAAAAATATTAAATAAACAATATAGATGGCAACCTTAAATGGCTATACAATCTGGAAATTTAGCCAATGTGGCATTAACCTCATTCATATCCTCTGCAGACAGAGAGAATAGAAGTAAAGATAAGACATAAATATCAGCCACTATAGATTTCCATATGGGATGAATAACTGGAACCCATTTCTCAGTATTGATCTGTTAACCAGTTAAGACTCATTGTAAATGCTATATTTAGACTATAGATGTAACCTTGTTCACAAAAGTATAAAATTATACTACAGACTAAATATTCCGTTTACACATCTAGTATGTATATATATATACATACATACATATATATATACGTGTGTGTGTAGTTATTCATCTCACAACAGTACTTGTAGTTACTATTTTAATTTTATATATAATATTCCCTTTTCACAAGAGTCCTCAAAGAAATTGAAAAAAGGAATTATTAACTAGCAATATTTATTATATTGGTATTTTTGAGGTACTTTTAAAAAGGTTTCCTCAGTACTTAGAGAACACATTGTTTTTATCTTTCTTGCTGATACCAAGATTTTGCTTAGGCTAAGTCTCTGCCCTACACAGTCCATCCTTAGTAAAACCAACCCTAGACACATTGGCACATGTGCACATGTGGTAGGTTGGAAAGATGGACTGAAGAGGAGCCCGAGGCATCGTTTTGATGAAGGAATCAATAAATTTGGCTATTGCATCACCAACTGTACATGATCAAAATAGCTCATCACGTAAATTTTCCACTAAGTCACACTCTCGTTTTGTTTATAATTCATTGTTTGAAAATCCTTTCTTAAGTATGTATATAAATAGCTGCTGCTTGGATGGGCATCCTATGAAGCAGGGACCATTTATGTCTGAACTGAATGAAAGCTAGAATGTGGAGAAGATCACAGCTCCATATCCAGGACTTACCTGAAGCATCCCCAGCCAAGAACAGTGCTCCAAATCCCAAAAGAGCCCAAGGGTCAAGATTTAAATAAGACATGTCTTACGGCCTTCTCAGGGTAACCTTAAGCTGTGTTTCCCCCTTGTGAGTGGGCAGAGCAGAAAAAGATACAGTGACTACATCGGGTTCAGTGCCACTGCCTTGGTTCATAAACAAGCACCAACACTTCCATCCATCATTGTCTTTGCATAATTAGTTCAAACATCAAAAGTGTGAAAATAACTGACAATTTTTAGTTTTGCAATGAAGATAAATTTTAAGACTTTTTCACCTCCAGAAAGGGTTTTAGAGATACCTTAGAGACCATGGGTCATTCCATTTTTTTCAATAGCTACAGAATTGTCACCATTTTAAAAAACTACAGAAGATTAATACAGTAAGAACTTTTTTTAATGGTGAAACATCATTACCTGCTTTGTGTTTGTTTGCAATAACTGTATTACTAAATATCCATGTAAAAATTAACCAATATATTATATACTATTCTTTTATTTTATCTCACTCTCATAATCTTTCCTCTTTGTAAAATAAAAATGGCAATACTTCATACTTTATCATATTTGTTAGTTTTGTATACTCTTCAATTTTTCTTCAATTTCTTAAGTAGATTGAGCTATAAAGAAATCCATTATTGTAGTACTTAGAATAAATTTTCAAAATAAAATTCTTCATAAAGCTTTAAGGTGGTTATAATATTTAAAAATTTTACCAACTGTCAAAAGTTAAATAATATAAAGAGTCATTGAATTTTAGATTTTAGACCATAATGACTCATAATTTAATTCCTGTCAACAAAAACTACAAACATTTATTATTCCTCGAAAAAGTAACTCTTTTATTAATTATGACTTCCCTTGACAATATTTGCTGAAAGATATAATTTAATCATATAAATTACAGCTTTTCATAACACTTTTGTTGGTTCTCAAAAATTCTACCATTATTTTTCTCAACTGAGATGAACTTTGAACTAACTGGAAGAGAATTTTAGATCTTGTACCAAAAACTTGTGTTCTTGTATTAATTTCCAGGTCTTAACTATTGCTACTATAAATATGTGCTAAGGCCTCATGTAGCTTTTAGATGCTCAAGACATATGACAGATTTGTGAGTATTGTTCATAAAATAATTGAACCCACAGACAAGTAAAAGACAAGATAAATTCCTAAGCAGCAGTAATTTAAAAAAAATAATCAATACGACATACAACGTGTAATCACCATCAGGAAAGGGCTGAAAACCAAGCCAAAACCTAACAGGCCACGTCAGATCAAAAGCTTAAGCTGAACATAACTGTTTCCCTAGGTCTTCTAGAAAAAGTCTACATATGAGGAGGGCAAATTACATGGGTCTGGTTTGTGAATAAGAGCATTTAAGGTGGGCGTGGTGAAGGTGGGCGTGGTGGTAAACACACCTTTAATTCCAGCACTCCGGAGGCAAAGGTAAGAGGATCACTGTAAATTAGAGGCCAACCTGAGACTACAGAGTGAATTCTAGGTCAGCCTGGGCTACAGGAAGACCCTACCTCAGAAAAAGGAAATAAAACTAAATTTAATTTTTTATGTATTTTGAATTTTATTTTTAATGATAATTGATACATTTACAACAACCTAGAATTCAATTAAAAATAAGCCAATTCTTCTAATTAAAAATTTTATAGTAGTTACATTCTCCTAAAGCACTAGAGATAAATGTTATTACATAAGAAATGCTTAATTATATTATGATGTATATTTTATATGTCATAAAATAATGACATTATTATATTACTATATATTTGATTCTGCACTAAAATACTACTTGTATGCTAAAAGCACAGAAGGCCTGGTGTCTAAAATTGCTTTTCAAGATATGTCTGCTTTAATCATTGAATACTTTGAAATAGGAATCAATGCACCGACACATCACTTGGTTTAAACATTTAATTTTTAAGAGAATATTTAAGAATAAAGTCTGCGTATATTAGAAGAAATGAAGGGTGGTATTAAGTAAATGATCACTGTTCAATTCAGAAACTTTTGACTAAACCATTGAAAGTCATGAAGCAAGATGATGGTTTTCATATTTGTGAAGCAGGGAGTCTAGGCCGGACTCTGTTCTCATACTAGATAGAAAAAATAAGATAACAGACTAGGGGAAATGGCAGAAGAGGGGATGGAAAGATGGTAAGAGCCACAGGATGGGAGGGAATGTCCAGAGGCATTGCCCACCTCCACACACACAATGACTGCTGCTCTCATAACTCATAACCCACAACCCTGGAGGAATACCAGCAATCCCACCGAGGAGGACCCTCAGTGGAATAGGGGCAGGGAGGAGGGAAGTGATGGTACCAATCTATGACTTGTCCATACAAAGTTAAAATAAAAATAATCTCACAAAGAAAAAAATAAGGTAATATTATTAAAAAGAAAGAGGAAGGAAACAGTCTATATTCCATACTGTTGGCGCTAAGTATATACTTAACTTAAATCACTTAACCTTTCCTTCCAAGTGAATCGGAAGCATTACGATGCACCATCTGTCTTCCATCTCAACTCCAGTTCAAACTCTCCCTGGAGAGCTCTGAAATCATTTTCATGCATTTGACAATGAATTTTACACAACTAGAGAAGATGTGGTTATTTGTGAATCACTTATTTGGAAGAGAAAGAAATCACAAGCAAACATTAATATTGGTGAGACAGAAACATCAAAAAGTCCTGGAGCACTTTTGCGATATGTGCAATAAATCTCTGGACACAAATATTTTCTGTCTACACATTTGAAAAATGTCACCATAGTAATGAAGAGCAGGTGTGCAATCGGCTTCCAGTGAAGTGGCACTGAAATACACCAATCTCTGCTTAAAGTATTAAATAATGCTGCAATATTGGCCTTTGAAAGAAAAATAAATGTCTTATTTATTAGCATCAGGACGCTCTCTCCAGCTCTGGCTCAGATATGTCACACATTTGAATAAAGCCAGTCTCCACAGGACTTAATATTGCACTGTGAATATTTGACCTAGAATGTCATTAACGACTTCTACATTTTAAAATCACGTTTGAAATGCAGCAAAACGAAGAATGTGGTGAATTTAATTTCAAAGTCATGCTAACCATCCTTTTATGCGCATGTGGTCATTTTATTTTATTTTATTTTCACTGATGCTAATGTTAATGAACAGAGCCGCCAGTGGACCATTTCACCTGGAGCAATGAAAACATTCAAATCTCTTCAGAAGCCTGAATAAAACTTTATTTTATAAATATAATCCACGTTAAAGCTCCACCGTTTCACTGTACTTTTGAAAGCAGGGCACATGGAAAATACGGACGCGTTCCCTTTGACAGACCAACTAAAGCTACAAAATGAGCACGCGAGAGCCTTTCCAAGGAACACGGTTCAAAAGTTGGACGATTACTACTAAGGTTGTTTTATTCTCCAGCACATTTGGAACAGGAAGTCTGTGTTGTTCTTGAAGAATTCTGAAAAGCAATGTCACACTCTGATGACCTCTTCTCCTCATTAAAACCTTCCCAAAGACAGCGCTCTGCGTGGTGTTTGGTGGCTTCTGCAGCCCTGAACTAATTTGTACCTCTTATTTTGATCATGCGCTGGTGAAAGCACCAAACAATATTTTTCTTTAAACACAGAGAGGCCTTTCAAGGGCTCAGCATGCACTCCTACCCTCTTTTTAATCTTGGAGCACCTAGTTATTTGCTCTTTTCACCACTAAATCTTCTTTGC
The DNA here is from genome assembly GCA_004024765.1 of Zapus hudsonius. NCBI lineage: Eukaryota > Metazoa > Chordata > Mammalia > Rodentia > Dipodidae > Zapus > Zapus hudsonius. Next base: position 120,007 of record PVHP010000652.1, read on the forward strand.
TCCTTTCTGCCCCCCTGCAAAGCGGCTAGTTAAAAATCTTCAGTGTTTTTTTTTTTTTCTCTTCTTCATAGGCTTAACCATTAAAAGAGTATTTCCATAAAAACAGAGATGGGGGCTTAGAGATAGTCTGAGGCCAATTTGCATTTCTAATTTTTAATCCAATTAAGCTAAAATAATATTTATTTAGTGAATACCTTCCTATAATGTGAAGCACTGCAAGAGCTGACCTGAAAAAATACTGCTTTAAAAAATTAGTTTTTACAGTCCACTGCAGTAAAGTTTAGAAGATTTTACTCAAAGCATATTAGAACAAATGTGGTGCTTTCATAGTCATTGGCTTATTTTATACCATATTTTATACTTTTTTGGTCATGACATCCCTTTCTATAGGTTTCTTTTTATCACCAAGACGGAGATGTGTGAAGGTTATTATTAGTATCTATGTGTTACTTACATACATGATCGACTTGTTTATTCTATAATGTTATACTTTCTCTGGTTCATGGCAAACCTTTCTACAGGTTTCTCTATATCACCAAGATGTGGAGATTACTGTGTGCAATGGGTAGGAATTTGGCTTTATTATGAAAATGCGTTTAATTTATTCATAAAAAGGAAAGCCATGATAAAATGGCACTGATGATGGGTCTGACTCTTTGGACACTGATAGTATGAGTCTCATTAGTGAAAACAAGTCCAACCAATTTAACAATTCAAAAGTATTGTTTTTAAATATACATTAATTGGAGTGGCAAAAAACTCAAATCTGACTATATGCTAACAACTGAATAAATTATGGTAGATTTTACCAAGCCAATGGAAAGCTGTAAACAGAATGTCTGCTAAAATCAAATGTCTCTTCAAGTAGTAATCTGCAATTACATGCTAATGAATGGATTCTTACTTCATCATGAAAAATTCATTTTCACAAAATGTACTTCTACATTTGATTTCTCTTAACCCACATGAAGATACTATAATAGACCTTTCACCATGAAACGCTCACAGTATATGTTCAATCTCAAAAGAAATATTAATATGGAGTTATGTAAAATGGTAATTCAACTTTCAAATTTTCAAAATTCCACTGATTCTTAGATGGCTCAGCCATGCTACCTGTCCCCAAACTCCACTGATTCTTGACCACTGTTCTATGTAAACATGCACTTTATTCAAATTCATTCAGATGACTTTTTCAGTTTATTTGTGAAGGTAAACATTTACTTTAAATGAAATAACAAAAAACATATAATGATATGATAAATGTTTAATTTTAATGACATTTCAAATGTTTTTCCAAGGGAAGTTAATCAAATCAAAGTTATCAAAATAAATCATGTGGGCTTTTTAAAATCACTGCATGAAATTAATTGATCTTTCTCTCTATTTCAGATAGCTGCCTAATGAATCTTTCTAATTGAATTGTTCATTCTAGTGGCAAATTAGAATTAGTAAATATTGTTAATTTCACGTTACGTTCTCCAAATTGAATAAATCTTACTCTTTAGAGTTGTTTCATCAATAAATTTGGCCTAGTTGATTCATTTTTATAAATAAATTACATGTCTGTCCTATTGTGGGTATATCAATAAGCCCCCCTTATTATTCATTAGTACAGACCTGATAGAGATTAGCAATTATCAAAAACTTTCTTGGTGGTCTTTTCCCTCAAGACAAAGAACTCATCAAGTTATTTTTGTCTTTTAAAACTTTCATTTCTGGGATAGTCAACTCTAAGTCATGTTGATGTTTTTATGACTTCTATCCAGAGAAAGCCTTTCCCCTGGGCTTCTCCTAAGGTCTCATAGGAGCAGCACACTCTGTAACAGCTGCTTGGGATCCCCAGGCTTTCACAACTGATGTTCTCAGCTTTGTTAAAAGAATTCACAGTAACCTAAAATTGTAAGTTTGACAAGTTACTTCATATCTTTTGAGTCTTAACTTTCCCACATGCAAAATTTGCTTAATAATCCTATTGTGTATGGTTAGTGAGATTACAAGGGAAATAAGTAAAGAACATGGTAAAGTCAGATGCTAACAACACTCTGACAGATATCAAGAAATATGGTCCTTTTGATTCACAAACCACCTTACCTTTCTATTCATGTGCAGCAAGCATGTAGTCTAACATCTAGAACATCAATTTAGGTGATAGAGTGAAACCCCCTTGAACAATATAAAATGCTTCATAAAATGAAATTAATGCATAAGTATGATTCTAGATTTCCAAACCATTGTCATTTGTTTAACCTTGGACTTTACATAGCAAAGAAAGGAGGTGCAGCGTTTCCCCAGGTCACATGACTTGCTATGTAAATAATCTGCCTCTTGAGATCTTCTATTCAAAGGAGGAAATGAGTGAAAAATTAACACTGCAGCAAACTGTACTAAGTGTAATCAATAAGTTGGACCACCATATTCATTCAAAAAACAAAATTGAAAATCGTATTGAAAATGTACATAACTGTCAACAGAAGGGGCATGGGTATTCTAATTCTATTAGGAATCTAACATCTGGCAACTAGAATTCAATGTGCTTTGAGGTTCCATTCTGATTTGAGTCCACTAGATGTCCCCAGCGTGTCACAGACAAGCTCTGATCTCAGGCAGAACCTTATTAAGGAAACTGCATCTTTTTGAAGTGAATCAAGATACCTTGTCAAATGATTTTTATTCCTGAGTTCATTTCATCCTCGAAATTAACAAGCTACTAATCTACAGAGAAATGCAATCATTTAAAGATTTTTTTGTCTAAAAGACAGAGGAATTACTTTGCAAATTTAAGAAGCAATTAAAGAGCATGTATATCTTCTTGTCTGAAGACACATTTAAGATATCAAAGAGCTGAAACAAGTTAAAAGTCCTTAGAGAAAAAGTTCCCAGCCTTGAAAAAGAGGGCTCTTAACACAACTTTTAATTGTATTGATTTCAAAGGATGGATAACATTTACACAAAATACTTCAGAAAACTTTGGTGACAGCAGGAGTCTTGTTTAATTTGAACTTTAATAAATTAAAGAAAAAAAAAGCAAAGGTTTAACCGGTCACCCAAAGCGTCCCTTCCTAATTCACACAAAAGCTCTCTAACAAAGGCTAGGAGCCTGAAATACAATAATCATCTCAACACACGGGGATGGTGTTCAATTAGAGCTATGCTTGCAAAATGCTGTCTTTTTTTCCCTCCTTCTTCCTTCCCTAAAAGCCTGGAGAGTCCATATGATGGGAGACCGCCACATCTGCCTGAAAAATAACACCCTCTGGGTCCAGATGCACCTGCTCTAAAGAGATTCTAGAAGGATTCCTACAAGTCTCATGGAAGCGCTGGGCAGCGTGTCTCTGGCTCTCGGGGCAAGAGGTAAAAAGTTCAGCCTGTGAAGTAGAACAGTTTCTGCCCCAGAGCAAGAGAGACAGAAAGCCAGTCCTAGCGTTCTGATGAATCCTGTCACTGGAACAATGGTCCCTTCTCACCCGAGCTGAGCCTCCATTCACTGCCATGCACTCCGCCCGCCCAGGGCCTGAACAATGATCCATTCTCATTGCTTCTCAACAGGTCCTCAGCCTTTCAACAAGCCTTTCCCATTCAAGAGCTTCTTCTTTATGGGTTTTCTTTGATTAAAGCTGACCTTTCATCTCACTGGTGTTTTATTTTTTTTATTATTTATTAAGTGTGCCAACAGTGAAGCTAATATGAAAAGGCTTAACTCATTCAATCTTGAACTTGTTTAGTTGATTTCAAGGTAAGAAAAACCAAGCTGATCATAGGAAGCCAGGAGAAACCAGTTCAGTGAGCAACTATGGAATCCTGGCAAGAATTCCTCTGGTGATTCTATCTGGGTGAGCTTTGCACAGTGGTGGTCTTGTAGCCAAGAGGGTTATCCGGATGACATTTTGTCCTAAGAATAAGGGCTTATAGAGGAAGATAGAGTTGCACTTTTAAGAAGAGAATGGGAGAGAGGAGCAGACAAGTGGAGAAACCAGCTGGGAACTCACCAGGTCAGATGCCCCAAATTAGCTTGACATAAGAGAGTTCCGTTGGCAAAGTGTCTGTCTCACCATCACAAGGTTCTGAGTTCGATACCCAGTACCCACATAAATCCCAAGCATGCTCGCACATGCCTGTAATCACAAAATACAGAAGTGGAGACAGGCAGATCCTGGGGCTCGAAGGCTAGCCAATCTAACTGGTGAGCTCCTGGCCAATGAGTGACCAGGTAGTTCTCTCTCTTGCTTAGCATGAGTGAATGCCACTTGGTTAGCAATTATAAGTTTAGACAAACTATCTTTCATGCGTCCTAGAAGTGTGTTGACAGATGAAATTACCATCACTTTTTGCCAGTATACAGTCCAGAACTCAGCCTTCTTGGAATTCTCCCTAAAATTCGCTGAATCCAAGCCCAGCTTCTATAGCCACCTTCCCCAATGCACCTTTACTGAGATTTTCCATAGAGCCTCATAAACATGATCTCTGCTTTAGTAAGGAACACACCCAGCATGGATGTCAGCTGTGGTCTCAGGAGCCCTGGAGTGGTGGTCACCTAAGAGTGTTGACTAATGACAGCATACAAAGCAGAACACTCTTCCCTCACACTGATTTTGGTTTGCTCTAGAGCGTGCTAGTTTCTATGGAGGATGATTAACAAACCTCTTTGAACTTGAAGTCTTAAGTCTTATTGTTCATTACAAGAGGATGTTTTGATACTCTTTTTTCTTACCTTTGCTTTTAAAAAAATGATTAAGCATTTGGAAAATTCCCCCACAAAAGATAATTTGTTATTTATTACACTAATATAATAATGAGAATATAGTAATTTAAACTGTTGTTGCCCCCTTTCACCATTCTGGATATTTAAAATTGATCAAGCATTTTAAATTGGGAAATGGCTATTTAATTTTCACATTTTTGGCTAATCCTGCCTTATATTACTCCCATGGACTCTTGGGCCAACTCCCACAGCACTTTCTCACTAAGTATGAATTATTCATCAGATTGTAAGATATAGTATCTGTTTATTCACCCCTGCAATTTACTCGCTCCAAATGACTAAAGGGTATTGATCATATAAGAGAGTATTTTCTGTCTCGATAGTTTTAATAAATAAGTGGCTAATTTCTGGATAGGAGACAGGCCAGAAAGGACCCTATCTTGTAGTTTCTTAAGGATATAGATTGTGTTGTCCTTAACATTATATCTCCAGCAGATAGAATTATAATTCCATGGAATGCTGGCACATCATGGTAGCCTTAAAAGCATTTACTGATCAATGAAAAGACTACAGTGCTGAGGCCCCCAGAATAAGGAGCATCTGGGGAAGGTAGAAATTGAAGATAGTGTTCATCTACTTATCATTTTGCCTTTAGCGGTTAACTTCAGGCTTGTAGATTAAGCAATATGCTTCCAGCAGTCACTGGCAGGTTAGGCAGGAGAAGAGCGGCCTCAGCTGCTGGCCAAAGCCATGGACCAGATGGTGGCATTCAGCACGGCCCCTTTCCTTTCCCAACTACAGCTCTGTGAAGAAAAAGGTTCCCTATGGCAAGGGGGGACTCTTCAGAAGCCCAGGATGCTGCATTCCCTTTACAACTCCCAACCACTGAGACTATTCTGAGTTCCCCACCAGCTTACAAGCAGATGCACGAATGATAACCTTGGAGAGCAGGAAACAAAAGATAAGCATCAGACCTGAGGTGATGGGTTTCTAAGATTAATGGGACTGGGAGAGGAGGATGTACTCCTTATTTTCTAGAATATTCTCCCATATATCTCTTTACACCTTGGGTGCTATCAGCTACAATTGTATTCTATGGCCCTTATTCCCTTTGCCATGACTTAGAGAGCAAGGGTAGACTAGGTTCCTCCACGCAGAAATCGACAGTGGAATGAATTCCAGAGTCCAACTGAATTCTACACAGAAGTAAGTGCTCATAAAATGCCTTTTCCCTGGGGTGCTCTGGGGGTCACAGAAAACTACATGACAGAAAGGAAATGCACAGAACAGCAGAGATGCAGAAGGTTGTGAAAAGTTTCAGTTCCTGTTTCCGATCTCTGACTTCTAGCTGCGTTCTCACCCTTGAATTCTCTGGGTCTTTAAAATGTTTCCTCGGCTGGGTAAACCAGCTCAGGGAATATTTCTGTAATTTATCAAAGTATTCGTCACAGAACAATAAGCAATCTGATGCCTGGTACAAATGTAGCATAGACCCAATTGCAGCCAGAACGGGTCAAGCTGGCTGCTGACCTGCAGGGCTCTTGTCCAGCACCTTTGGAGCAAGGTCAGTCACATGACTAAAATCAGTCTGGTAGGGTGTGAGCAAAAGTGATAGATGCAACTTTGAGATTATCTCTTTCAGAGTAACACCCTACTTTAAGTTTCCTTTCAAATTCTGGTGTGGAGAACATAGAAGCTTAACTAGGAGAAAAGTGACTAAAATCTGAGACACATATATTGGAGAAAGTTCTTGGGGAACTTCAGGAGAAGAGATTCTACCATATTCCTCAAACCACCTGCCTGACTTATATTACTAACAACATAAGAGAAAAATCAACTTCTGTCTTCTTGGCACCACAAACCAGATCCATTGAGTCTAGGAGCTATAGCTAAGAAGCAAGGTCCAATCACTCTAGCAGAGAAGGAAATATTTTGGTCACTTTCAAGGCTGGCACAAGGTTCATGTTTTTGATTGAGAAACTATTCGACTCTCCTAGTCAATACAGAGAGGTTGTCATAATAGACCGTCAAGAACATGTAGAGTCAGCCATGCAGAGGATATGTGGGTAATAATTCTCATCCTGGGGTGAAAAGCTGAAAGAAGTGGAACATGAAAGAGACAAACATCCATCCAGGCTTCCCAGCTGGAAGCAGATTGAGAAAACAGGTTTGTGAACTGAAATTGCAGAAGTCTAAATCAACATACTGAATGGATGTCTGGCCAAATTGAATTCTGTACATCGCCCCTCGCTGTGTGCATGATTGATGCTTCTATTAAGGACCTGCGGGATCCTGGCACTTGGAATGGGATTGGGAGGGGTCAGATAAGTGGGCAAACTGTGTTTCTGTTTCTGCCAACATGGTGTTGTCTCTACTCCTTAACACAATGGCCCCAATTATGGTTAGCATGGAACTAGAAGGAAAGGGAAGGAGACATGTCAGTTGAGAGAGGAGTAAAGGACCCTTGGTCACTTTTCCTTATCTTGGTATTTTATAAATAATTCCTAATTCACTATTACTCTGGAAGTCAGAAAAGGCAGACACTCAATACAGAATCTCCGTGAATATCATTCATGAAGATAATTGGGCTAATTACTTTAAAGTGCACAAAGAAATGATACATCTTATATGACTTGTGGTGCATACCTATGCTCAAAAGTTAGGTACCTTGGAAAATGGATTTTGAATTATAAATGAAATTCCAGAAAGTCCACTGTGGTTCTATAGAATTGAGTTATGGAATAAAGGGTTTGTTGTTGTTAGGGTTTACATATATATGTATATGTTTTATTGGTGTGGGGTTTTTTATCAGTTTGACTAGACTATGGCGAACAAAGACTAATTTGGGCATTTCTATAGGGGTATGTTTTAGGTGTGTTTAAAATTTAAATTGTTAAACTTTGAATAAAGAAGCAGCTCCCAAGAGGCTACACCCATTAGAATCTAGCCAAAATAGCAAGGTTTGTCTCCTTTAATCTATATTGATCTCACTCTCCGATAGAGACTCTGTATTTTTCAGAAGGCATTGAGAGAGCTGGGGATAACTCAATTCCACCAACAAGACATTGGATGATGGCTGACATCCTGGCAGGAGACAAACCACCCCTGGCTTTCACACAGGGTCCAAATGAAACCAATGAGAAAGTGAGGAGACAAACAGGAGACCAATCACCAGAGCAAGTCTGATAACCCATGAAAGGTCAATGGAGACAGACACCAGCGATACCCAACACAACCCAGGGCACAGGTCCGGAGATACTTAAGATCTCAACAATAAAGCAGACTTAAAACTCACCCACCATCTCTCAGGGAACTGAGTGGAAGAGGGGGTGGATAGAATGTAAGAGCCATGGTGGGGGAGAATATCCAGAGACATCGGCCCTCTCAGCAACAACTCACAAAGGGGGAAGAAAAAAAGAAAAACTGGCTACTTCTGGTGCAGTTCATAACCCTCTACCATATGGACAATTCCAGTATGCACACCGAGTATGCTGATGAATTGAAGGAAAAGTTTATAAACATGTATGGTGTGCCTTTAAAAGGAGAAATATATTTGTTTATAGAGAAAAAAAGAGACAGCCCCCAATATGGACAACATTCTATCAATTGAAGCCCTAAAGCAAAAACTGAGTAGAGGGATGGAGAGGTGGCTCAGTCGTTGAAGGCACTTATTTGTGAAGCCGAGTCCTCAGTCCCCACGTAAAGCAAGATGCACAAAATGGTACATGTGTTTGGAGTTTGTCTGGATTTTGCAGTGGCAAGAGGCCCTGGCATGCTCATGCTCTCTCTGATTCATTCTCTCTCTTTCTCTCTGTCTCTCTCATAAATAAATAAAATATTTTTTTAAAATTGAGTGGATCCCCAAAGTAAATATTCACCTTTGTCTGTGATATCTGGGGACTGCAACATGCAAACCCTGCTTCCAGGGACTATGTGTTGGTTCACTCTCTCTTTTTCTCTCTCCCTTCTCTCTCTCTCCCTTCTCTCTCTCTCTTCTCTCTCTCCTCCTGTTGTCTCTTCTTTCCTTCACTCACTCATCTTTTCAGTTCCATTTCTGTTTCAAATTCTCTGATGAACCCTGACTTATACAATGTTTTCTATTTTAATTTTAATGTAGTTGGTATACAGAGATTTAGGTAACGTTCATTCTGGCATTTTCAAATACCATTTGCTTCAGTTGACTCTCTCTCCCTCTCCTCCTTTCCTCTTATTTGTCGCATGGGCCCTTGGGCCCTTTCCTCATCTCTCTCCCTGCTCATTTCCTTATATTCTTTCTTAGTAACAATCCTATCCTTACAGCTTTTACCCACAACTGGCCCCCTGTATATACAATCCTGTAGATATTTCAAGCTAGGATCTGTGTATCAAAGAGTACATGTGGGTTTGGTTTTTCTGAGCTTAAGTCACTTCACTTAATATAATTCTTTCCAAACCCATCCATTATTTCAAAGATATTATATTGATGGAAAAATTCAAACCTGGCTAACTGTAGCAATAACATAAAATTAAATACAAATAAAGCTATTTTAAATAAAAATTACTATTTTTTAACTTCTTCGACCTTTCGAAAGAAATCCATGCTGTTTACTCGCTTTGCTAGAGTAAATTGTCCTAGAAACTCAAAACAGGTTCGTTCCTCTGTTCCTCTGAGAAATGTAGCTGCCCTAAATCTTTTCTTTCCCTTCACAAATGAAAGTTGAATCCTGACGAATCATATCCTCGCTGACAGGATAGCAGGCTGAAACCACAAATTCTACCCCACCCGGCAGCCATCTGAAGACAGTGACTTCTGTTTTGCTGTCCAACAGTCACCTGTGGGCCCCAAATAAACAGAAAAGAAAGTCTGTGGTTCAGAAGGAGTCTAGCAGGTCACCCCCAGAGTCCTCTTCATGCTTCCCCATAGGCTCAGAACTGTAACAGCCAGATTCACATCCAGCAGAGGCCTTGACTTCAGTAAATTACAAGCAAATTTTTGGAAGCCAGAGTATTTTTACCCCAAAACCAAGATCTAGGAACCAATAGAAACATTATTTGTTAAGGGACCCAGGAGATCTAATCAATTCTCAAATAGTTTCAGTTTAAGAAATACTTGCAGGAAATTAAATTGCTTTGGATTGACATAGGTCCAGGTGCAAGACTGAATTGATTCCATACCTGAATGGACCCGAATCCCTATAGCTGGCTCAGAGATGATGGCCACTAACACAAGTTGCCTAAATATTAAAATGTCATCACCCTATGACAACCAATCAAGTAAGACTTTAAACCTCTACTGTTTGACCAATGACACTTCCCTGTGTTTTCAAACACAAAATCAAATGGAGACAGACTAATTTAAAGTCACTGACAAAGGAAAAATAAACACTGACAGAAAATGAGAAGGCTGGAAGCAGTTAAGAAAGACAAGGACTTAAGGGAAAAACCACCAGAGTAATATACCTAATAAAGATGACTAGCACTTTTAAAAGTCATTTGACACCTCTTTTGGAGAGTGAACACAATAAAGCAATTCTATAACCACAAAACGTAAGACCGTCAGACCAACATGGACAAGTAAGGCCCAGAGTAATTGGCCTGAGACATTTTTCCACTCCCTGACAAAAAGATCAACATTTAATAGGTTTGCAGTCAGTACACGACAGACAAACTGTGGGACCTGAGTACATCAGAGAAAGTTCTCCAACGCCTGGACTCCTGAAGATAGAGCAGTATCATGAGGGCCTGAAAGAAATCATTCAGCCTAGAGTCTACAGAGAGATGCTTCTTGAACCTTTGCTCATGAGTGGAGTACAGAAAAAGGTTGGAGAAATTTAATGTGCCTCCCCATTCTCAATCATAAGCCTTTATCTCAGATATCTGAGGCAAGAATTTATACCACCTCAATGGTAAAAAATAGACAATTTGGAAAATGCAGAAATCAAGGATTGGTAATATATACAGAATCCTGGAAAAAGCAAACACAAATCTTCTATAGAATGACTCAATTAAATATATACCTAAACAAAATCATTTCTCACAGTTAAGATTAGTGCATAACAGTGAAAAGTTAATAAATTCTGAAGAAATAAGCAACTGTGAGTTAAGGTATGAAACAGATGCTATCTGAAAGGTCCCAAAGATAATTCTCTTAAAGCAACCAGAAGTGATTCACTTGATAAGTTTATAGCTATAAAAGAAACAAAGTACAATAAAGGCAGAAAAGATTATGGAAACTGGTTCAGATACATTTGAAAAAGAACAAAGTGAATTTTTTAATGAGGAATGTAATAATGAGAAGTAGGGATTTAGCAGATCAGACAAAAATAATGAGAAGTTTGACTAAAGCAGATCAGACAAAAGTTAAGAACAGTTTGTAAAATATTAGACATTTCAAGATAAATTACATAATATAAAACAAAGAATCCAGAAAGTGGACAACTTGAAAATGAATAAACATTGAAATGAAAGGTTCCAACAGAAACATCGTTTCAAAAATGAATGAGAGAAAAGATGTTTGTAATTATAAGAAGAAAATGTCTTTCTGTATAAGGCCGAGATGTTTCCTGATATGATGAAGAAACATCCTCGACATCAGAAGACTCAATGAATCTCAATGTGAATTAATAAAGAGAAATCCCTATCTAGACATATTGTTAAACTGCAATGTAAAAGACAGAAACAAATGATTAGAGTACACACAAGGAAAAACAGATGAGGTGAAAGATTGCCTGATGACATACACCGAAGTCAAGCCAGGTGTGCTGGTGCACGCCTTTTGTCCCAGCACTCAGGAGGCTGAGGTAGGAGGGTCGCCATGAGTTTGAGGCCACCCTGAGAATACATAGTGAATTCCTGACTAACTAGTGAATTTCAGGTCAGCCTGGGCTAGAGCAAGACCTTACCAAAAAAAATAATAATAATAAAGAGGAAGCCAAAAGAGTGAAGAGGAAGACTTTAGAGATGAGGAGTAAAAGAACGAATGCTTCTATGTTTTAAATGTGATTTATCTACTCCAAAATTCATGTTGAAATTCAGTTTCCAGTGTGACAGATTTAGAGTGGTAAGGACTTTAAGAATTGATTAGGTTACTGAACAGGCAGGTGTAGTAGGACTGGGAGATAACTTAGTCAATAAAATGCTTGCCATGCAATAAAGAAGATATGAGGGCTGGAGAGATGGCTTAGTGGTTAAGGCATTTGCCTGCAAAGCAGAAGGACCCAAGATCTATGTAAAGCCAGATGCACAAAGTGGCACATGTATCTGGAGTTCATTTGCAGTGGCTGGAATGGCTGGAAGCCCTGGTGCATCCATTCTCTTTCTCTCTCTCTCTCTCTCTCTCTCTCTCTCTCTCTCTCTCTCTCTCTCTCTCTCTTTCATTCTCTGTCTGCCTTTTTCTCACACACACTCAAATTCAATAAATAAATTAAATATTTTAAGAAAAATGAAAAGACAAACTGAGTTTGATCTGTAGAACCAATATTAAAAAAAAAATAGCCATGGTGATGCCCCAGTGCTGGGAAGGTGGACACAGGTGAATCCTTGGGGCTCAGGAGCCAGCCAATCTAGCCTACTTAGGAAGTTTCATACTCAAGTCCATGACACATTCTCTCTCACACACTCACATGTGCACCTTTATACACAAGAACATGCGTTCTCAATGTTATGTATAAATTAGTTGTATAATAAAAATAATTACTTCTTCAAATGTTAGAAATCAAAGAATAAATCACATTGTAACAACTGGGTCCTTCAATAAAATATTGAATACAAATGTTGTTACCGGACTACCTTGATTTTGAATTTTATTTTGGAGTCACTAAATTCAACAACCTAAAAGAAAGTAGCCCATGGCCTATTTTCCACTGGAGAACTAAACCACCATAGTGATGTGGTTATCTTTCCTGTGGTGAGGAACATCAAAGAAAGTCAAGGATAATAGCAGTGTCCTCAGAATGTACATGTCTAGAGAGTACATTTGCATGTTTATTGTTGTCACATTGCTTTGCTGTAGAGGGTAAAAGAATACTATTTTAATATGGTGTGATCTGGAAGTGAAACTAACATTTAAAAATTCATACAAGATTTTTTTCCTATGCTTGTATTAGCATTCACAGGTAGAATGAGGGTGATTGAGAAGCATGTGATTGTGACTCAATCTCATGTGTTCATATTGAAATTAAGATCTGCTAAATGGCTTTATTTTGACTCAAAGTTTGATTTTTCTAACCACTCATTTTTGGATATGTGACCCTTAAGTGACTATATAAAATCAACATATGAAGTTTTACAATTGTAAATTCTTATCATTACTTTATCTAGACTACTATATATTCATTGGTCTCCTTTAACAAGTGTGCAGAGGACTCATAGCTTTATTATTCTTTGTGCTTAATTATATGAAAATCAGTACGTATGAA
>PVHP010000653.1:0-16243 GCA_004024765.1 Zapus hudsonius
TTTTTTTTTTTTTTTTTTTGGTTTTTCGAGGTAGGGTCTTGCTCTAGTCCAGGCTGACCTGGAATTCAGTCTCAGGGTGGCCTCGAACTCATGGTGATCCTCCTACCTCTGCCTCCCGAGTGCTGGGATTAAAGAAGTGCGCCACCATGCCCGGCAGAAACATAATCTTGATAGCCATTTAAATGATTCCAGTGAGTTAGAGTTTCATTTTCCACTTAACCTTTTCTGTTAGGTAAGCATTTGGATTGCTGATAACTTTTTTTCCTCCTTCTGCTCTTGTGTTTGGATTACAAACAAGCATATAATTGGGTATGAGGCTGGCTTTCAGCTCCTCATAGCTTGCCCGCTGCTAGCATCTCTCCTTGCATATGTGAACCTAAAGGACATGCTTGTTTTGCTACTGAGAGGCGAACTACTTTCGCCTGCAAGAATAGACTTTGTAAACATCTCTAGGCCCATTTGGGTCCTTGTTAGGGAGTAGAATGCTAAAAGAACTGAGAAGAGTTGGACCATGGTCTTTAAACATGTTAAAGAAGCTTGGTTTGGGGACTTTTCCTTGTCCCCTGAGTCACTGATGGAAGAAAGGAGCAGACAGTGTGAAAGGAAGTGCAGGTATAGATCAGGAGAGGCACTGACTTTTCATCTCTGCCCATGAAAGAAGTCTGTGCATTTGTGGTTACAGCAAAGCCTGTATTGAGTCTTGATAGACCAGGAGGCATTCAGACCATGAAGAAACAGAGGATGCTTTGGAGAGAAACCACGTGTGTGCATGCATGCATTATGAGCGTGCACTACTCGTCCAACTGGAGCAGAGGCATTGAGCTTCCAGTAGTGTGATGGAAGTCTTCACCCAGGGAAGTGACCAGGGGGCTTGAGAATGCCTGGGGTTAAGATGTAGTGGTAAGAAAATGAAGGAGCAAGCGACCGCTTCTACATCCTGATTGTGGTACTGAATTGCTCAACTTGGAATATACACAAATAACTCCATTGCATAATGTAAAGTAAGTAAATAAATTTATGAATTACATCTCAATAAAGTTGTTAAAGCATGAACTCTGAAGATTCACCATGCTAGCCTAATTTTAGATGGCTACTGGACACTATCTAGGACACTAAGAATAGTGAATTTCTCGTAATCATTACTCCTGTTCAGTGACCAAAGCAAGCAGCATGTTCAAGTGGCTAGCAGTCTCTGGCATGCAGGTCTTAGTATATTTGAGCTAAACTCGTGTTATGTAAAAGCTCTTTGATCAAATACGTTTCTCTTTCAAGTTTTAGTCTAAATTCTAACTTGATAGCCTTGGATTGTTTGGTTTGGCTTTTAACCAGAAGATCTCTTTCCTTCTTAACTTCAGGACTCTCCATGCTTCCTGCTTATTAAAAACTGGCTTGACATGACCTCACAGGCTGAGGGAGGAGGGAAAGTGGTCTCCAAGCCACTGTGGCTTTAGGTTGAGTGCAGTTTCTGATGCATGTGAGCCACTTGGAAGTCAGAGTGAAGGATCTGCTTTAAGGGAAGCAGAGCTGGTGAGGCCCCTAGTGGCCAGCAGTAGGGATGTGGCCTAGAGCAGGGAGTACAAAGATAAGTCTTAGAAGGGCCTGCAAGAAGTTACGGGCAAGAAAATGACATTAGTGTAACTAGGAAAAATGTTCTTATAGAAAACCTACAGTGAACAACTTGAAACATTAATTTGCTTTTGGCACTTTCATCCATGCATATAATGTATGTTAATCTTATTCCCCCATACCCTCCACTTTCCTCTCTCTCTCTAACACCCTTCCTCCATTCCCCCATCCTACTTTTATACCTTTTTTTTTTTTTTTGGTGTGACTCGCTGAATTAAATTAGGGTTGCTTGCATGAGTAGTGATGGGAGATTATTGGAATGTGGGTAACCCACCTGTGACTACAAAAGTGAAGCAAGTCATAGTGTTTTTTTATACAGGTTATACAGATCCTATCACGTATCATCCTGTTTCATCTCTCATTGTCCTTCCTTTGATTTGGCATGACCCAGAAATCCTGCCTGTTCTGTCTCCATTTCCACCTTCAGCTTTGCCTCTTGTCATTCTACCCTCTCGCTTCCTCAGCCTCACGAACTTTTCTGTATCCTGAACTCATCCTGATCCCCCTTGACTTGGAACTTACTCATATTCTGTTTCTTTTTGGGTTGCTCTTACTCTCTCACCCTGCCTAGGAAACTTCTCCTTATCTTTTATATTTAATGTCTAATATGGTTTCTTCTCTGTACATACCATGTCCTCCCCTAATTCTGGGTTAAATATGAGCCCTTTGGGTCTCTTCATTAAGACACTTTATCTCAGTAGAGAACTCACTCTGGAGAATAGCTTACTCACCAGAAATGGGTCTTTCTTAGTCAACAAATGTTTCTTTTTATTTTAAAAATATTTGTATTTATTTATTTTCAAGCAGAGAGAGATACAGGGAGTGGGGAGAGAATGGGTGTACCAGGGCCACTGCAAATGGACTCTAGATGCATGTGCTGCTTTGTTTATTTGGCTTTATGTAGGTACTGGGGAGTCAAATCCCAATCATTAGGCTTTGCAGGCAAGTGCTTTAACCACTGAGCAATCTCTCCAGCCCTTTTACCTTTTCTTTTAAAATATTTTAAATCTATTTACTTATTTGTAAAAGGGGGAGAAAGAGAGAGCAAAGAGAATAAATATTTCTTGAGTGCCACTGTGTATTAGGTACAGCAGTGCAATAAATAAAACTGTTCCTGAACTAAAGGGAGCCATATATATATATAGATATATATATATGCAGAATGATGGTGCCATTTGATAAGTATGGTGAGAGTCTATGTTCAGGATTTGATAGTGTCACAGATGGATGGAGTGGTCAGTTCTACCAGGAATGGAACAGAGACCAAGAAATGCTGTCCCCTGAAAGCAAGACTGAGTGGAATCGTAAGGATTGAGCATCTCTCATTCCCATTAGACATGTGATATGAGTGGGTGGTATCATAGCACACGCACATAGTCATGGCATGTGCCAAGTGAACACTCTGCTGGTGCTTGGCATGCAACAGAGAGGCAAGGTGGGTAGACAAGGGCTGAGTCTAAAGAGACTTGGCACCTCCCGGAAGCTTGGGCTTAATGCTCTAGAGCCATGCTTCTTGAACTACAGTCTGCACCAGACTCACCTGGAGTGCTCTTCCCTATGCTACGGTTTCTGGTTCTGCAGATCTGAGTGTACTCCAGGGGTTTGCACAGCAAAGTTTCCCAAGGATGCTGCTGGTGCTACTTAGCAAGCAACCACATTGTTTTAAACCAGAAAATGTGGCTGATACAGAGACATTGGTATTTGTTATTTCCTTGAGAGAGAATGAGAGAGAGAGAGAGAGAGAGAGAGAGAGAGAGAGAGAGAGAGAGAGAGAGAGAGAGAGAGAGAGAGAGAGAAAAGAGGCAGATGAGAGTCATAGAGAACGGGTCGCACCAGGGCCTCCAGCTACTGTAAATGAACTCCAGACACATGTGCCACCTTGTGCATCTGGCTTTACATGGGTACTGGGGAATCAAACCTAGGACCTTAGGCTTTGCAGGCAAGTACTTAACCACTGAGTCATCTCTCCAGCCCAGAAACATTGCTATTTTAATGTTAGCATTTTGATACCCGGATTTGTAGCTTATTTACAATTCGCCAGAACAGTCAGAGCAGGTGAGACGTAATCTTTCCAAATCAGCTGCTCATGGGTAAGAATTCTAGCAGTACTGGACATGTGCTAAATTCTCCAGCATTGTGGCTGCTTTCTCTGTTGCTCTGAGTCCTGGAATGTTGCTAAACATAGTTGATGAAGACTAATACTCATTCATTGGATTCTAGCAAGGGACATGGGGTTGATCTGAGTGTGTGGGAACCACTGTATGCTAATAAAGCATATGAAAGCTGATACAATTAGCATAGACTTGGAGGTTTTTTGCCTTTTTACTCATTTAAAAACATATTTATTTATTTATGTACAAGGAGAGAGAGAGAATGAGAGAGAGAGAGAGCGCGCGAACATGAGCATGAGTGCCAGGGTCTCTTGCCACTCACTGCAAATTAATTTTAGATGCATGTAACATATGCATCTGGCTTTATGTTACTGGGGAAACTGAGCCAGGGCTGGCACTGCAAATGAACTCTAGACACATGTGCCAATTTGGTCATCTGGTCATATGCAGAATTGAACCCAGGCCGTCTGGCTTCTCGAGCAAGTGAATTTAACTGTTTAGTCACCTCTCCAGCCCCAGTTGTCATATTTTGTAAAATGAAGTTAGGTCCAGATTTTGGCTGCCTTGAAATGAGAACAAGTTTAGAACTGCTACTCAGGTCTCATGGATTTTGGTCCTGGATTTTCTCCATGACACTAGTCATCCACTGGGAAGTTTGTTATGAAAGAAGACCCCTGTTCTAAGTGTGCACTTCAAATTTACTCCTGTCACAGTGCTAGATTGGAGACAGCGTTCTGAGCTTTATGTGTGGGTTGAACTGGTACAATGACTATGTAGTGAATTCCAGGTCAGCCTGGTCTAGAGTGAGATCCTACCTTTAAAACCAAAACCCAAAAAACTATGACATGCCAGTTGGAGACCTTAAACCAAAGGAAGCGCTCCTGGTGCCAGCATGTGAGGCATTAGAGGAGAGGAGAGGTGGCTGTGGGGTCTCTGCCGTGCCACCTTGCGCATCTTGTTAGTGGTTCTGCTTGTGAGTGCCTGCCTATTCCACAAGTATGCTCTCCACTGAAGTGCTGGCACCTTAGACCATAGCCTTTCAGGTGGCTGGAGTGATAAGATAATCCTGTTTGTTCTTTTTCAAAAAGAACATACCAGCCTCAAGTGGAGAAGCAAGGTCAATATTTTTTGAATTCCTGCGCAGCTTTACTTTTCAAGACCAGCTTGACAATTAGTAGCTACTGAGAATTGCCATCAGCCTCGAGGTAAGAAGTCGAGCACCATGACTCACCTTGAGCTTTGGCTCATTCCTGTTTCTCAAACCCTGCTCTCAACAACAGGCTTGGTAAGATTTAGATGTGACGGTTCAAGAAAGTTAAAGGTTGTCTTGGCTGTTACTGTGCATATGACATGAGGAATGGCACTTTTAGTGAGGAAATCCCCATTCCCTATCTTGACTGCCTGAGGAGAGCGTGAGGGTGCAAGCTGGGGTGTCACAGAGGTGGTACTCTATGGGAGTCAGTAGGGGGATGGGAAGTTTAGTTCCCACTGGACAGTGTCTGGAGACAACTTTGGTTGTCCCTTCTGGGAAGAGGATATTGCTGGCATCCAGTGGCAGAGGCCAGGCCATCCCACAGAATATATCAGAGCCTTCACAACTAAGGTGCCCAGCCAAAGTGCTAATGAGGTTCAACTCAGTCTGCCGGGGTGCTGCCTCAGACTGTGGGGGAAGAAAAGAATTCTGGTGATGGATTTTTCATCTCTGAAAAGCACCTTGGTGCCATTTTAATCCACTTGTACTCTTTCTGGAATTTTCACTTCATGCTAGAAGCTGCCTCAGGAGTCACCTGACACAGTTGTGCTCTGCTGATGTTTCACTCAGTGCCCTCCTTTTGCTTCAGGAATGGCTATATCCTGTATTGTGTGCAGAAGACTTCCGGAAAAACTCCTTTCCATTGTGTTTTCTCTGTCTGCTGGAATGGTTTCTAGACGGAGGGTTTGCCTGACATCTTATCTAATGCTTTTTTGAGTGAATTAGCCTGTGTGAACCAATTTCATTTTGCTGTGATCTGAACAGAATCTCGACTGTCTAGGAAAAGAAATTGTCAACATTGATAATGAGTAGCTGTAGAGTGTGTGTGTCATTTGTGTTTGTCTTGGCAAGAATTTAAAGGGCCAGTGCTAGTCACTTTCATTGGCCACTGTTTCTTGTCTTGTTTTCATAAATGTGTGATTAACCCAGTTTTAACAGTGCTCAGCTATATGAAGCTGGCTTGAGCTGGGCCACCAGTGTGTTGTCACACACCCTCTTGCCTATATTGTCCTTGATATGAATATTTCTTGGGTGAATGGGCTTTAAGGCCATAATGAAATGCATTCATTTGCCATGCTGGATTTACAAGGATTCTGTATTCCAGAATCGCCTGAGCGCCATGTTAGTCATTCAGCTCGTGGTATTCATTTTCTAAGTCAAAAACAAGCAGAATTGTTAAAGCAACAAGCTACCATTTCATTCGTTACCAAGCCTAGTGAGCAGACAATTGCATTGTAACACCTGTTAACAAACATTCATGTGAGCAGGCTGCAGCCAGGCAGAACTCAAGCAGAGCATGAGGATGTTCTTCTCCGCCTTGGTTTTGAGTGAAGGCAAATTGTCTTTCATTCTTCTCTTTGGAATTTCCTTCCAGTTTTTGTTGTTTACAAAGGCTTTTTTTTTTGCTTTCTTTGAAGAGAAAGAATGTGGTAATTTCAGTTGTTTATTAGTTTCAGTCGTTTATTAGTATATTTTAGCCTTAAAATTAAGTTCTAGCTTTGTTTTCAAAAAAGATGACTTTTGTAGCTGAATTTTAGGATATTTTAAATGTGTGCAAAACTACAATTTAAAGATTTATGTTTAGATGGGCATGGTAGCTTGTACTTGTAATCCCAGCAAATGGGCCTTGAGGGTGAGGCGGGAGGATCATCAGAGATCAAGCCAACCTGAGCTACAGACGAAGTCCCTGACCTCTCTCAAAAAAAGAAGCTTATGTGCTTATGTTTAAATAGGAAATATTTTCTGAAAAAATAGCTTTCCAAGCAAGTTTCTTTAGGTACACCCACAAATCATAATAGTGTAACTCAACTATTAGAGACAAACTGCATTTATCATTATTCTCCCACACAGAATTCTGAAGTGCTACTTTCCTTTGACTTTTTTTTCCTTTTCCTTTTGAAATGAAAACCAAATTAATAAGTCCTTTACTCGGTCCTTTAGCCAAGCATACGACAAGTTCAGAAACCATTATGAGGTCAAATGACAATATTCCCTTAGTCCACATATAGAAAAATACCCCATAGTATCTGCCAGTTCATCTTGAACAAGCAATTTGTTAACCAACCTGAAGTGTACCTCTGGTCATCTGTGTTAAGTACTGACAGTAAACATGTTTTACAATACCATGTCTAACTTTCAAAAGTGTCCAGGCTGCCTCGGTACTGTTTTCTGTACGTGCACACGGAGACTAAGAAAAGCAGGAATGAAGCAGCCGTCATGCTAAGTCACAAAGTGGAGCATGCATCTGGAGTTCATTTGTATTAGCTAGAGACCCTGGCACGCCTTCTCTCTCTCTCTCTCTCTCTCTCTCTCTCTCTCTCTTTCTCTCTCTGTTTGCAAATATATAAATAAAACTATTTTTTAAAAGTGCTGGAGATAGTGTATGAACAGATACTACTTCTACCGTTGCTCACTTATATCTGTATCTATAATCCCCGCCCCTTCCTTTATTTTAATGTCTAATGTAGAGCCCTCGGCCTCATTTCGCCTGTTCTGGTTATCATTTGCTGATAACATGCCACTCTGAAGTCACCCTGCAGTATCAGAGGGAGCAGCCTTTTGTTGTGCTCATGATGGGCAAGTTTTAGCAGGAATTCCTTTTCTCTGCTTTGCAATGACATCCGCTGAAGCAAAACAGTTCGCATTCAAGACAGGGTATGGAGTGGTACTGGGTGTGGGCCATGGTCTCAGCCAGATGTCATCGGTCTGTGGGAGTCCAGGTAGCTAATTCTCTATGTTGACTTTCCTATGGACTGATTGTTCAGGCTTCCTCACAGCATGGAGGTCTTGGGTCAGCTCAATGATGTGTACAGTGGCTTAGAAATCCAAGTCAGTGGCCATTGATGGGCTGCTCTTGGCAGTCATAGCGTTACTTCTGCTATAATCAGAAGCCCACTCAGATCCAAGACGAGGTAGCATGGATCTTACCTTCCAGAGGGAGATTGTCAGAAGTGACATTGTAGAGCAAGTATGTGAGATGGAAGCTGCTGTAGTAATTGACACATCATCTCCATGGGTGCTCCGACCAGAAACCTAGAAACCGAGTCTGTCAGCATTCCTTGCTGACTCAACTTGCAGCTTGTGTAGTCATCCACTGGCTCTGCCATTGTCAAGTCCTCCTGTGCCCTGTACCATTCTGCCACGATCCTAGTTTAGGCCATCGTTCCCTCCCACCTGTGCTTAACTGTGATAGCTTTCCAGCTGGTTTTTCTACTAGCTGGCAGTCTTTCACTTTTAATCTATTTTTTATCTTACTTCCCTTGTACTACTGTAAAACACAAACCCATTACTGGCACACTGCTGCTTAAAACCTACTAAAAGCATCACACTGCTTGGGGGCTAACGCCCAGGGTTCCTTCCTGGCATCCTCTGCTCCTGCCCACTTTGGCTTTGTTTGCATCTCTTAGCTCCTTTAGCATCTGCTGTAAGGCTTTCCGAGTTCTGTGTGCTTTCCATTCTCCCGGTTCTCACTTCCCCCCTTGGGATTCTTTCTGTCTGCCACAGTCTACTCATTATTCATGTTTGCTTGAATGTCATTTCCTTAAGGAAGCCTGGGTCAGAATCTCTTTCAAACAGTTTGGTCTATGTGTACATTTTCCATGTAGCTCTTATTATTCTTCTCATTGTTCATATTATCTCCCTGGCCACCCCACTAGACTCTAAAAGGTTCCATGAAGAAACACAATTGGCCTCGAATCTCGACAGCCAAGCCAGCGCCTGACAGCCAGCCAGCCATGAGCACAGTGCGTGCAGGGACTCAGGCTACTTGCTTCAGTTAGGTAGAAATGAGCACCCGTGAAAGAGAAGACATCTTAAAACAAATAAATATGCGTATATATATCCATATAAAGATAAATATATGCACATAAATCAATTTGTAAATATTTGTGCACAGAACTTTTACAAAAAAATTTTATACATTTGGGTAAGGTTTGTCAGAAATCTATTGAGAAATTGTTGGTATTTATATTTGGGAACATGCATGCATTTAGGATACATTTTGTTCTGTTCTGGTTAGTATGCATGGTGGTTTAGATTATATGACACCAGGCAGTGCGGTCTGGTTCACAGTTTTCATGTTCCCTCTTTTTTAAAAATATCTTTATTGTCAATAATTAGATACCTTGTATGAGCAAATCTTGTGATGGTACCCCCATTTTCCTCCTTTCTGTCCCTGACCCACTGGGAATGCTCCTTGGGCATTCTGGATCAGTCCGTGGTGTAGGGGGTTATGAATTGCATAAGAGGTAGCCAGTTTTTTCCCCTTTGTTTGTTGTTGCTGAGGGGGGATGTCTCTGGATATTCTCCCCACCACAGCTCTTACATTCTTTCTGCCCCTTCGTTCACAAAGTTTGTTCCCTCTTTCATTCCTTGCCCTATGACAGTGTGCTCTTCCCCTTGCAAGGTAAGGAGTCTGCTGCAATGAAAACTGACCTCCTGAGGGCCAGGAATATGAAAAGATACATAAACCAGTTGACTGTGGCAAAGAAGCAATGTGAGAAGAGAATCCGAGCCCTCGGAGGTCCAGCCTATGACCAGCAGGAGGATGGAGCCTTGGACGAGGGGGAAGGGCCTCAGAGTCAGAAGGTAGAGCTTTGCACTTTCTTATTTGGCCATATCAGTTTTATTTTAAAATAGATTTAACCACAGTCTTTTAAGTATTTAACTTGCTACAGTTCATTGCTATAGGCTCATTCATGGCTTTATGAATCAGAGCTATGTTATTTAGTATCCTTGAATTCTGTAAATGGTGATTGCTGTGATAGGTTGATGTGTATCTGTGTACATGCACGTGTATCCTCTAGTGGTTCCAGAGGAACATGTCATGTTGGCAAGGGCTCAGTCAAGTCACTCATTCTCAGTTAGATAGAAATTAACATCTGCAAAGGAGAAGGAACCTTAAAAGCTATTTTATTAAACTTTTGCCACAATGCTAAAAGGTATCTACTCGAAAGCCTCATTTTCAGATAATGAAATGGTGGTTTGGAGTAATTTGTCTATAGCCACGTAGATAGAATGAGGCAGAATTAAATGAGAACCCAAATGTGAGTGATTCACCAAGTCTGGGTGCTTTCTGACAAGCCATAATGTGTCACTGGCTCTTTCTGTCCAGCAAAACTTTAAACGGTCTGTTGAAAATAAGGCTTTAAACCATAGAGCCTAGAAATGATTCTCACCCTATTTTGTGACATGTTCTGAGTGAAGCATCAGGCTTGCCCTCTGGTGCCTGGAGTGAGTTAGGATGAAGGAAGTAACCACAGTGTGCCAAGGAGCTTGAGGGGCACATTTCAAGGCAGATGTAACATTGCCTTTTGTGAGTTGTCAGTGAGCCACAGAAAAGTTAACATCGGTATAAATTACGCCTGGCTCTAGCCTGTGATCTTTAACTCTTCTAACTTTTAGTCTCTTTTCCTGTTCACTTCTCAGTTTGAGTTAGGTACATACATGTGATGTTCCCCTGCCTCTCTTTTTTGGGGTGA
The DNA here is from genome assembly GCA_004024765.1 of Zapus hudsonius. Classification (NCBI taxonomy): domain Eukaryota; kingdom Metazoa; phylum Chordata; class Mammalia; order Rodentia; family Dipodidae; genus Zapus; species Zapus hudsonius. Next base: position 10,470 of record PVHP010000653.1, read on the forward strand.
GCCTTTATCTTTCTACTTGTTCCTGGAAACAGCCTGTTCAGCATTTGAACTTAGGGTTCTGCTGTTCCTGAGCAGTCCCAAGAAGCTCTTGTTTATAGCAGAGAGGGGGTAGACTTGGCAGGTTGAATATTGCTCTCCTCTTCCTTTCCCACAGCTGTTGGCTTCTTGAATAATGTCTGTCACCATTTCTCATATTGAGGACTTATGTCTTGTGTTCTTCCATTCCTCCTCATTCACTCATTCAACAGATACTTACTGAGGGGCCACAGTTTCTCGGGTATACAACTGGAATAAGGAATACAGTAGAATCCATATTTTCAGAGTCCCATGTAATTATACCATAAAGAGGTAAGCATTCAGTAGAGATATGAGATGTATATCCAAGAGAAGAACCTGATGGCTGCTTACTAGTTAGAAGATGCAGGCTTTGAGATGTTATGGCACAGATGCCTTGAGAATTACCTAGGAAGCTAATTCTAGGAAAAGCGAATGTGATTCCAGTATAGAATATCTCATAGCATTGACTAGAAGTAGATATCTAATGCTGGCTCCATTTTTAATTTATTCTTTTAAACGAAAGAAAGAAGAAACTATTTTCTAGAGATCATCTTATCTGCATAGTAAAATCATTTAGTCTTAAGACTGGAAGGCTTAGGTAATAGTATAGATTTCAATGGTGGTTTGCCGCTTTGCAGTTAAAAGTTGGTCAGTTTGGGGCCATTCTGATATCCATAAATAGACAGAGCACTTTTGCTATGATATAATCATATCTGACCAGGAAGAATTACCACTGTTTATTTCAGAATGTTCACTTTCATATTAGATGATTCATTCAGTTAGAAGAAAGACTACCAGTGGATCTAAAGGGTAGGAATCACATGTTACTTGCAAGAATTAAATTGTAAAGGCACAGGTAGGTTGAAAGTAAGAGGAGAAAGCATGTCGTGTGAATACTAAACAAGAAATCTGGAATAGCTTCTACTAATGTCAAACAAAGTAGATTTCAGAGCAAGAACATTTCATTATGATATGGGGGACAGTTCATCATCATGAGACCTGAATATCAATAATCAATATGAGACCTCTGAACTACACCAAGCAAAAAGCAGCAGAAGTAAAAGAGAAGGAAAAATCTAGTTATGGTTGTAAAGTAATTGATAGAGCCCATAGCCAGAACCCCAGTAAGGACATAGAAGACTTGAACTCACAAGCCATCTGGACCTGAAGGACACTAGACACTCCCTCTAGCAAACAGCAGATAGACATTTTCCTCACCTTGATCAGCCACCAAGAAGAACTACATCACTGAATGATGAAATTACTCCCCACCAAATTTCAAAGAATTAATGCAGACCTCAATGGAATCAAATTAAAAATCAGTAATAGGAAAAGATCTGAAAATTTCACAGATGTTTGGAAATGTAAACAATACCTCTAAGACCATAATACTAGTCTATTTATGTATTTATTTATTTGAAAGTGAGAGGAGAAAGAGAGACAGAGAGAGAATGAGAATGAATATGAATGGGCTTGCCAGGACCTCCAGCCACTCAAACAAAACGAAATCCAGACACAGGCACCACTTTGTGCATCTGGCTTTATGTGGGTACTGGGTACTCGAACCCAGGTCCTCAGGCTTTGCAGGCATGCATCTTAACCACTGAACCATCTCTCCATTCCCTGGTAATACTAGTCTTAACCAACCTCTTTCAACTCTGCCAATACTTTCATTCCTACTTACATAACTAGAAAGCAACCTTGTGAGGAACACTTGCCAGTGCTGTTCTTCCTTCAGCAATCTTGGTTCCATCTCCTCCTGATGAGTTTTTGTTGCCTGCTGTGATTCTCAGCAGCTATTAGAAGTCTCCCAACCACCCATAACGTAGGTGGTATTATCCCCATTTTTCAGATGTGGAAGTACTGAGGCTGAGTGAGAGAAAAAGCGCAGTTAGAATTACCACTCAGGTATGTCTGGCTCCTGAGCACCAACTGTTCTAGACACACAGCTTTACCTGTGTTGCAACATGTGAAAAAAACCCCTCTGTTGCCTCAGTATTAGCAAGGACTCACCACACTCCACAAGGGATCCCCAGTGGAGCTATGACAGGGCTTCAGGAAAAAATAAAGGGAGAAGAGGAAGAGAAATTACAGGCCAACTTGCACAATGATTTTTTTTATTACTATTCAAAATGAGCACTACTGAATGCAGCCCAGGACTTCATGCTTGAGTGTAAAAAATGGCTTCTGGCAGGTTCTAGAATTGTTGACTTGTCTTTTCTAGCCAAAGTTGACAGAAGTATCTCTAATCTTCCTTGGAGCATATAGGTTAGAATTTGGACCTTGAAGTATTTCTCTGGCAGCATTTACATAAAGTAAAGACAAGTGTTATGTTCTTCCAGAGTTACTCAGTTAACTAAATACAAATGGTCTGAAATTTTGTGGAGACTAGTTTCCTTTGTGGGTAATTAGTTCTGTTCCTGATATGTAGATGACAGGTAAGTCTCATTGAATGACTAAATGATTAATATAAAATTGGAATCTTTTGAATGTGTGCATTTTGAATACTCACCAAGCTTTCCTTTCATTGGTTTTAATTAGCTATTGGAAAACATGTCCCCCACAATACAGATTAGGCAAGGACAATAATGTTAAATTTAAGAGTTTATAAAAATGTATGTTTTTATTTAATTGTATTTGAGTTCCACTTATTAAATGTCATTTTATTGCTGATTCAGACTAATGATATGGACCTTAAATTTCTTTTAAATTAATTTGTTGTTTCTCCTAATTGAATCATAAATCATTATCAAGGTCATCTGCTTCCTCATATTACAGTGTTTGTTCAACGTTGTTGCTACTGTGTCTTCAGATAGGCTGTTTTCTTTTTCTGTGATCGTAGTAGAGTTGGTTTGGTACATGCACGCAATGAAATTTAAAGGCCCATTAAAACGAGGCTCACTTAAGAGTTTTTCAGTTACCTTGGTAATGTAAAAAAGTTGCCATGCAGATTCATTTTTATTTTCCTCTGATGTATAAAATATGATGAAAAGCTAAAAATGTCTAACCATTTAGACTCTAGCTTCTTGGTCTTTTAAATATTTCTTCAATTGTTCTGTTGTTGACAGCTGTCCATCCGATGGGCAGAGCTCTTTACCTGTGTCATGTTCTAGTCCTGAGCCTCATGCCCAGTAGATGTCAAATAAGCCCTTGGTAAATGACTGAATAATTAATATAAAATTGGTAATTTTTGAATATGTGCATTTTGAATATTCAGTAGGAAGGTGATTCAACATATCAGAGATATATTACAATGACTATGACCTGAAAAATGCATTTTTTCTGAATGTGACAGTTAATAAGGGAAATTAAAAGCAGACTGATACTTAAAATTTTATTTTATTTATTTTTATTGAGGTAGGATCTCACTCTAGCCCAGGCTGATCTGGAACTTGCTCTGTAGTCTCAGGTTGCCTTGAACTCACAATGCTCCTCCTACCTCTGCCTCCCAAGTGCCGGGATTACACCTGGATAAAATTTGCTTTTCAGAAAACATTTCCTTTATTTCCCTTGACAGATTCTTCAGTTTGAAGAGATTTTGGCCAGTCCCGCCTACCGAGAGCACTTTCGCCTGTACATGGAAAGAATGGACAAGAGGGCTCTGATTGGTTTGTGGGAGTCTGTGGAGCAGCTGAAGCACGCTAACAAGGTGGTGTATGTAGACAAAGAAGGGCATGCTAAGCAGTGTGGCTGTGAGATAAATGTATTTTAAAAGGATGGTTTAGGGATGGAGAGAAGGCACTTGCTTGTAAAGCCTGGTGGCCGGTACCCATGAAAAGCTAGATGCACAAAGTGGTGCTGGTACCAAGTTCCTTTACAGTGGCAGGAAGCCTTGGCTTGCCCATACTCACTCTCTGTCTGTCTGCTTTCTCTCTCTCTCTCTCTGTAATAAATAAATTTTTAAATAGAATAGTTTAAATTAAATATGACATTGACACTTTTCAGCCCATTATGCTTTTGAGTATGTAGTTAAGGAGTAAAAAGATTTGTAAGTATACCAAAAAAATGGAGCTTTATTTTAGACAGTTTCTGTTTTCATACTGTCCATATGTAAGCACATGTGCACACCTGCCCTACGTAAGCTTACGTACATACCCACAAGACTCACCACTGTTAGAAGCTGGTCTCAACACTGTCACCTCAGTCTTGTCATGTTCATTGGTATAGCGTAGTCTACATTTTTTTCTTTTTTGTGCTTTTTCCTTTTATTTGTAAAGTACATTTTTTGCATTTGTTTTCTTTTTATTTCATTTAAAATATGTTTAAGGGGCTGGAGAGATGGCTCAGCGGCTAAAGGTGCTTGTGTGTTCAGTTCCCCAGTACTCACATAAAGACAGGTACACAACGTGGTACATCAGTTCCTTTGTGACAACAGGAGGCCCTGACATGTACAATCTCTCTTCCTCTTTCTTCCCTTTCTCTCCCCTTTTCATGAATAAATAAATGAATAAGTAATGTTTAAAGTTTTAAAATAAGAAAAATAAATTAAAAATAAATAAAATATGTTTAAGGAACATAAGTATTTTTGGTCACACATGCCTCTTCCAGGCAAGAACCCAAAAGTAGACATTATGCTTTACATTTACTAAATTCTCAACATATTTTAAGAATTAAAGAATAACTACATGGTCTATATGAATATGTGGATGAATATATGTAAAACATATGCATAGCAGAGCGTAAATTGTATTTATATATAGCATTTTGAGTGGTTTATTAACATAAGCATGGGGAACATTTTGTACATTGAATTTTATTTGCATATGATTGTTAGAACAGAATGCCAATTTAAAGTACATCATAAATCACAAATTGCCTTAGCTAAGGAGCAAAATCTCTCAGAATGCGTTTCATTGTTAATTTATAAACCACAAATTAACTCATTTTACCTAGTACATATTTGCCAACTTTACTACTTATTTTAGTTACCAGCCTTTTACTCTAGATGACTATTGACTACTCTCAAAAGAATATTGTAGAGGGACAGAGGAAGATGGCTTAGTGCTTAAAGATACTTGCCTACGAAGCCTGTAGGCCTGGGTTTGATTCCCCAGCACCCACTTAAAGCTGGGCACATGTGTTGGGAGTTTGTTTGCAGTGGACACACACACACACTCATATAAATAAGAATATAGTAATGAATAAAGAGTTTCCTTCAAGTACTGAATATAATTAGAATTTTTCAATGAAATAAAGTCATATAGCTTCCTCAAAATAGCCATACCCTGACTGGAACTACTGATCATTTGTTTTTCACTGCTGTTGTAAACTTTTCACTTCATTTCTAGAGTGAGTGAATGCTTCTGGAGCAGATGTGAGAAATCATATTGATCAGAAAGAATATCTGAGTTTCTGAGGTAGACCAGTTGTGATATAAATATCATGCTTAATATTATATACACCTCAGTGACAGTGTAATCATTTTGAAGTAATCCTTTTGAAATATATTTGTCTTGGCTTTTAAAAATACTTTTATTTATTTGCAAGTAGGGAGAGAGAGACTATGAATGAATGAGTATGGACACACCAGGACCCCTTGCCACTGTAAATGAACTCCAGATTCATGGGGCACTCTGTACCTGGCTTTACATAGATTCTGAGGAATCGAACCTGGGCCCTCAGGCTGTGTAAGCAAGTGCCTTTAATCACTGATCTCCATCCCTCTAGGTTTTTTTAAAATACAAAATTATTATACTGTCATTTTTCTGGAGTGAGAA
>PVHP010000653.1:16343-83720 GCA_004024765.1 Zapus hudsonius
GCGTTGTTATCCCGAATTCCCCAATTCCCCCCCTCCCCATCCCTGATCAGTTGTATATCCTCCTTCGTGGGCTGTCTGTATTAGTCCTTGTGGCAAGGGATCCTGTATATCTTAGTACTCATCCCGGTCTTCCTGGCCCAAGTGTGTTGTTACTGATGGGTGCCATGCCTCCGGACAGTCTCCCCCACCACGGCTCTCCGGAGTGAGAAATTTTTTATATTAGTGGGGTGAGCACTTCCAGTTATGCATATTAGATTAAAAATCAATAATTCTTTAGTTGATAAATTATATCTATAGAAGAAGAGATTATGGAGAAGACTATTACAGCAAGAGAACTATCATTATCATTGCTTATTTTTTCTCAAGCATTTAAAAAAATTGAAGGTAATAACTGCTTAACATAGCAATACTTGTTTTAAGGAAATGATAGCTTCATGTTTTCAGAGTCTGATGTTTCTCTTGACCTTGACTGTGGACACTGAAAGCCAAGTCTCACGGTCATGTAGTTCCAGGCTACATCCTCAGTATCTTCCTTCCAGCTGTAACATGAAGAGAATTTAGTAGAAAACAATTTCTCTCAAAGGCAATGTTCCTTAGCTTTCTCTTTCTTCATCTTCCTGTCTTTTCAGAATGAAATTCCACAATTAGTTGGTGAAATTTATCAGAATTTCTTTGTAGAAAGCAAAGAAATATCTGTGGAAAAGTCACTTTATAAAGAAATCCAGCAGTGTCTTGTAGGAAATAAAGGTATTGAGGTGTTCTTCAAGATCCAGGGAGATGTATACGAGACCCTGAGGGAGAGGTATTACCCGTCATTTATTGTCAGTGACCTGTACGAGAAGTTGATAATGAAAGAAGAGGAAAAGCGTGCGTCAGAGGCTTCTAACCAGGACGAGATGGTGAGTCACATTTAACGTTCACCTCCAATTATCTCTGCCCATTGTGTTACTGGGAAGAAAGGCTTTTTTGGGCTCACAGTTGGAGGGATCACAGCCTATCACAGTACAGAGGGCTGATGGCAGGTGGTTCCCTGGAGGCAGGAGCATGCAGCTGGGACTGTCTGTACATCTCAGCAGAACAGGAAGTGGAGAAGGGAGTTCCAGTCCTCATTAGTGACTGTTTATTAATCTAATCCAATTGACAATTGAATTTAACCATTCCAAGCCCACCTCTCATCGGCACTTGAACATACCACTTTGAAGTCCATGCTTGGCCTCCATAGGCTTATGTCCATTTTATTATACAATATGCCTTCACTCAGACTTAAGAATTCTGTACAGATGTATCAGATCCAATACTGTTCAAAAGTCCACAGTCTATTCTGAGACTCCAAGCTGTCTCTTTAACTGTGAGCCCCTGTACAATCAAAAAGCACGTTACATTCAGTGGCCCAGCATAAACATTCTAAACAGGAGGAATGAGACGGCTGGGAAAGATCAAGCCAAAGCAAGAACAAACTAGCAGGACAGTTATTAAATCTTGCTTTCCAGTGGATAGGCTTGAAATATGATTAGGTGGACACACGGTTTATTTACTAGACAGGACGGGATGAACAGTACTTCCTCATCTGACCTCCTGGCTGCTACTGTAGGCCCTGGGTCAGGGGCCTCTAACTGCAGTGTCCTCAGCCCAGTCTGATTCCTCAAATGTGAGGGCAGGTATCTGTGGGATGGGTTATTTTTGTCTTAAAGCAGATCACTGAGTCAGTAGGGCCATGCCCAACCTTTGAATAGAAAAGGGATGGGAAGGGCTGGAGAGATGGCTCAGAGGTTAAGGCACTTGCCTCCAGCGCCTAAGGTCCCCGGTTCTATTCCCCAGTACCCACATAAGCCAGACCCACAAGGTGGTGGCCCTGGTGCACTCGCTTGCTTGCGTGCTCTCTCTCTCTCTCTCTCTCTCTCTCTCTCTCTCTCTGCTTGAAAATGAATAAATAAAATGTTTAAAAAAAAAGAAAAGGGATGGGAAGAGAAAAATGAAGAGAAGGTAATGTGGGAGGAGTTAGAAAAAAATGGGCATTGAAAAAACATAAGCTGGGTATGGTGGCACACACCTTTAATCCCAGCACTTGGGAGGTGGAGGTAGGAGAATCACTGTGAGTTCAAGGCTACCCTGAGACTACATAGTAAATTCCAAGTTAGCCTGAGCTAGAACGAGAGCACCTTGAGGAAAAAAAAAAAAAGAAAAAAAGAAAAACCTTAAAATTAAAATGCTCCAAAAGAAACCTAGCTGAACAATAACTTGGGCCAATTTTCTTAAAGTGCACTTGAATGGAATCCTTCATTTGCTATTAGTGACTTACGAGCTTTAAGATTTGTACATAGAAAGGTTATGATTGATCTTTAATTTTTTTAAAAAAATATTTTATTTATTCATTTTCAAGCAGAGAGAGAGAGAGAGAGAGAGAGAGAGAGAGAGAGAGAGAGAGAATATGTACCAGGGTCACCACCTTGTGGTCTGACTTATGTGGGTCCTGGGGAATTGAACCCAGGGCCTTAGGCACTGGAGGCAAGTGCCTTAACTGCTGAGCCATCTCTCCAGCCCTGATCTTTAATTTTTGAGAAATACTTGCTTTTTTTCTTGAGGATTGCATTTTTCAATAAGTTTCAATAACTATTTTTTATTATTTTATTTACTTATTTGAGAGAGGGGGAGAGAGAGAGACACAGAGACAGAGACACAGAGAGAGAATGGTTGCACCAGGGCCTCTAGCCACTGTAAACAAACTCCAGACACATGTATCACAGTGTGCACCTGGCTTTAGATGGGAACTGGGGAATTGAACCAGGTTCTTAGGCTTTTCAGGCAAGCGCCTTAACCTCTGAACCATTTCTCCAGCCCCTTTTCAATAAGTTTATTGACCCTCCATACATATATACACAATGTGCCTTAATCATAATCTCTTCTCACCACCCTCCTTTGTCTCTCCTCCCTTCTCTACAGAAGTCCCCCCTTTTTAAATCTTTATTATCCATTATTAGATACATTGTATGAGCAAATCTTATGATGGTACCCCCCCATTTCCCTCCTCCCTGTCCCCAATCCACTGGGGATCCTCCTCTGGGCATACTGGATCAGTCCACAGGGTAAGGGGTTATGAATTTCTCTAGAGGTAGCCAGTTCACCCTGCCTTTGTGTGTTGTTGCTGAGGGGGACAATGTTTCTGGATATTCTTTCCTACCATGGTCTTACATTCTTTCTGCCTCCTCTTCTGCTCAGTTACATGAGTCATGGTGGGTGAGTTTTAAGTCTGCTTTATTGTTGAGATCTCAAGTGTCTCTGGACATTTGCTTTGGGTTGTGTTGGGTATCATTGGTGTCTGTCTCCATTGACCTTTCCTAGGTTATCTGACTTGCTGTGGTGATAGGTCTCTTGTTTATCTCTGCATTTTCTCATAGGTTTCATGTGGAGCCTACATGATAGGCCAGGGGTGGTTCATCTCCTGCCAGGATGTCAGCCATCATTCCATGTCTTGTTGGTGGAATTGGGTTGTCCACGGCTCTCTCACTGCCTTCTGAAAAATACAAACAGAATCTCCATCAGAGAGTGAAATCAGTATAGGTTAAATGAGACAAAGATTGCTATTTTGGCAAGATTCTAATGGATGTAGCCTCTCTGTAGCTCTCTGGTAGTGGGGATTTCCCCCTGGAGCCCAGGTTCTTGGTCCCCATAAGATTTTGCCATGGATTCCAGTTCCAGGTAAGGGTTCCTTGTCACTGAGTGGATCTCTTAGCCAATCTAAAAGCTGCTGATTGCTCTCCTAGGTTTAGTGTTACTATTGCACAAATAGCACTTCTTGACTTGCTAGTCTCTTCCATATAGCAGTGTGTTCATCATTTTCGTGACAACTGTCCCTTTTAGGTGCTCATGGTGTTCATAGTGTGTTCTTCATTCAGCCTTCTTTAATTTTCTTTCTCTCTCTTTTTTTCCTCATGGCATGTTCTCACCCAAGCCCACATTGACCTGGAACTCAATACATAGGCCAGGCTGGCCTGGAATTCACAGTGGTAGGAATTCCTCCTACCTTAGCTTCCTGAGTGCTGGGATTAAAGGTGTGTACCACCACACCGAACTCCACTTAAACTTTTTTAAAAATAAATATTTTGTATAAAATAAAACAGGTTATAGTCTTTTATCCCCTCAATCTGGCTCCCGTTACTCTGGGGGCCCTTCTCACTGTGGTTATGGTATTTGCGAGGCATGAAGGCCTCAGTCATTATGGGTAGAGGGGGACTGTGTCTCAGCATTTTCCTACCCAGTCTGTGGCTCTTACAATCTTTCTGCCCCCTCTTCCTCAATGTTTCCTGAGCCATGGCAAGCCTGCTGGCAGTCTGAATTAGTCTTAAAATCTCTGTGGCCTCTGAACTTCTGCTTTGATAGGTTTTGATTGATCACCGTGTCTGTCATCTTCACCCTGGAGCTGGTTGTCAGACTAGCAGTAAGAACAGTATTTTTGTCGCCTCTTCCTTTGCCATTTCTCCTGGACCCTGGCAGATGTGGTAGAGGTGTTAAGTCTTGTGGTGGGCAGTTGGTTATTGGTAGATCTTGGCTCACCTTTGATTTCTCTGACATCTGTAAGATAAAACAGATTCTCCAACCAAGAATGAGAGCAGCTTGGGTTAAAGGGGATATGCAAAATTATGTGAAAGATGTTTTTGGTATACTGTTCTTCTCCAGAGAGCAGTGGAGGTTTCTCTATGATACCCGAGTTTCCAGAACATGGGATTCTGACTTGGTTTCCAGTACCTGATCAGTTCTCTCCCACTTGAGCAGGCCTCATGTCCAATCAGAGAACAGTTGGTTATCCACAGAGACTGTGTGCCACTTTTGCACAAGTATGTATTTACTTGTCCAGCTGGTAGATTTTGTAGTCTGCAGAGTCCCCTGCTTATTCATGTTGTTGATGACCACTGTCCTCCAGCAGCTCCCACAGGGCTGTCTAGCACTCTGAAGGCTAGCCTGGAGGAAGCTAGTTTCCCTTTCAGTTCCAGGATGGTATTCCAATGTCCTGTGACCGCAGCCTATGGTGCCTTCAGCAATAGGGTCTTACCTTTTAGCTCTGGCAGGTAAGCAAGTGTTTTGGGAACCTCATTGGTCTGCCTGTCTAGCAGCTCACGGTAGCATCTTGGCTGATTCCAGTTCCTGGCTACTGTGAATAGAACACCAATAAAAATGGTTGAGCACATGTTTCTGTGGTATAGTAGAGACTTTAGGGAATATGCCCCAAAGAGCTGGCTCTAATGGTCATTTTATTTTCAGCCTTTTGTGGAGTCTCCTCACTGTGGCTGTACAAGTTTGCACTCCCACCAGCAGTGGATGAGGGTTCCTCTTTCCCCATACCCTCACCAACATGTGCTGTTTGTCATTTGATTGTTTTCATGATTTGCCATTCTGACTGGGGTGAGATGGAATCTCGTAGTTGTTTCAATTTGCATTTCCCTGATGGGTACAGATGGTAAGCATCTTTTTAGGTGTTTAATGGACATTTGTATTTCTTCCTTTGAGAACTCTCTGTTCAACTCCCTGCCCCATTTTAAACGTTTTTATTGGCTTAAAATTATATATATTAACACAACAATATGCTCAGTATCATAGGTTATTAGATAAAGCCATTGAATCCATGATGACATTCCCATTTGTGCATTAGATATTCTAACCCCCCCCCCATGACTCTTACATTCTTTCCGCCCCCTCTTCCGCAAATTTCCCTGAGTCATAGTGGGTGAATTTAAATCTTGGATAGTTATTAGGTTTTTAAGAGTCTCTAAATTTGTGTTTTGGACAATTTTGGGCCCCCTTGGTGCCTCTCTCCTTTATCCTTACCTAGGTTATCTGCCTTGCTGTGGGAATAGCTCTTTTGCTCGTCATCCCACTTCCTTAGAGGCTGTGTTAGCCTGCCCCATTTTTTGAGTGAGGTGCTTGATTTTTTTTATTGTTTAGGTTTTTGAGTACTTTGTATATTCTAGATACTTTGTCAGAGGTATAGCTGGTGAAGATTTTCTCCCATTCAGTGATGCTTTTGATGGTTTGCTTATCTGTATAATAGCTATTTATTTTCATGAGGTCCCAGTTGTAGAGTGTTAGTCTGATTACCAGGGATACTGGGGTCTTATTCAGAAAGTCTTTCCCTATATCTATAACTTGGAATGCTCTCCCTATTTTTTCTTCTAGCCAGTTTAAAGTTTCACATTTTAAATTGAGGTCCTTGATCTGTTTGGAGTTGACTTTCGTGCAAGGGGAGAAGAGGGAGTCCAGCTTTTGTCTTCTACATGTAGCTATCCAGTTTCCTCAGCACCATTTGTTGAAGATGCTATCTTTCCTGCAGTGAGTCTTTGTGGCCACTTTGTCAAAGATCAGGTAGCTAGAGTTAGTTGCATACATACCTGGATCTTCAATTCTATTCCATTGATCTATATGCCTGATTTTATGTCAGTACCATACTGTTTTTATTACTATGGCCTTATAGTATAACTTGAAATCAGGTACGGTGATACCACCAGAAGTGTTCCTTTGGCTAAGTATATTTTCAGCTATCCTCGGCCTTTTGTGCTACCATATGTATTTAAAAACTTTTTTTCTAACTGTGAAGAATGTTGCTGGGATTTTGTTTAGATTTGTATTGACTCTGTTTATTGCTTTTGGTAGGATGTCCATTTTAGCAATATTAATTCTTTCAATCACGAGCATGGAAGGTCATTCCATCTTCCCATGCCTTGCTACAGTTCTTTCTTCAATGTTTTTATGTTTTCACTGTATAGGTCTTTTGCATCCTTGGTTAGGGATATTCCAAGCAATTTGATTTTTATGTAGCTATTGTAAAAGGGACAGCTTCCCTAATTTCTTTTTCTATGTTATTGTCATTGTTATATATGAAAGCTAGTGATTTTTGTGTGTTTCATATCCTGCCACTTTGCTGAAAGCATTTATCATTTCTACAAGGTTTTTTGGTGGAGTTTTTAGGTTCTCTTATGTATAGAATCACATCATCCATGAATGGCTAGTCTGACTTCTTCCTTTCCAGTTTGTATCCCTTTTGTTTCTTACTCCTGTCTTATTATTTGAGCTAAGCCTTCAAGTACTATGTTGAAAAACAGTGGTGAGAGTGGGCACCCCTTGCCTAGTTCCAGACCTTAATGGGAATGCTTCAAGTTTTTCCCCATCTAGTATGATATAGGCTTTAGGTTTGTTGTATATTGCCTTTATTGTGTAGCGATATGGTTCCTCCATCCCTATCTTTTCCAATGTTTTAATCATGAAGGGATGCTGAATTTTGTCAAAGGCCTCTTCTGCATTTATTGAGGTGATCATGTGGTTCCTGTCTTTGAATCTGTTTATGTGATGCATTATGTTTATCGATTTTTGTATGTTGAACCAACCCTGCATCCCTGGGATGAAACCTACTTGATCAAGGTGGATGATGCTTTTGAAGTGTTTTTTTAAATATATATTTATTGTCCATAATGAGTTACATTATTTAGTGGGCAAACAATGTGTTGTTATCCTGAATTCCCCAATTCCCCCCTTGAAGTGTTCTTGAAATGGGTTTGCAAGAATTTTATTGAGAATTTTTGTGTCTAAATTCATCAGAGATATCACTCTGTAGTTTTCTTTTCTTGTGTCTCTGTATGGTTTTGGTATTGGTGTAATGCTGGCTTCATAGAAGGACTCAGGGAGCATTCCCTCCTTTACAATTGTGTGAAATAACTTGTGGAAAATTGGCTTTAGGTCTTCATGAAGGTTTGGTAGAATTCAGCAGTGAAACCATCTGGGCCTGGACTTTTCTTTTGTTGGGAGTCTTTTAATTACAGCTCCAAACTCATTTGATGTCATGTCTCAATTCAGGCAGTTTATCTTGGCTGGGTTTAGTTTGGGCAGGTGATAGGAGTTAAGGAATTCATCCATTTCTTCCAGGTTTTCCAATTTAGTGTGAAATATTTTGTTACTTTGTTCTTTATGTATAAAATCAATCAACCAATATGCCCAAACTCATTTCTCAATGCATTTTATTTTTAAGACAGCTCATAGATTGTTTTAATTATGCTATTTTGTACTAAAAAGCTTAAAGTAGGGGACTGGTGAGATGGCTCAATGGGTAAAGTGCTTTTCAAGCAAGTATGAGGACCTTAGTTTGGATATCCAATAACCACATAAAAGGTGAGCATGGTGGTGTATGTCTGTAATCCCAGTGTCAGGGAAGCAGAAACACGAGGATCCCTGAGGCTTGCTGACTAGTTAGTATAGCGGAATCAGTGTGTCCCAGATTCCGTGAGAGAGACCATATTTCAAAAAAATAAGGTGGGAGTGGAGAGATGACTCAGTGGTTAAGGCACTTGCCTGCAAATTCTAATGACCCAGGTTCAATCCCAGTACCCACGTCAAGCCAGATGCACAAAGTGGCACATGGATCTGGAGTTCATTTGCAGTGGCTAGAGGCACCAGTGTGCCTATTCTTTCTATCTCTCTTTGTTTCTCTCTGCTTGCAAAATAAATACATTAAAAAAGTAAGGTGGGAGAGTTATTGAGGAAAAGACTCAGCATTGCCCTTTTGCCTCCACACACACACACACACACACACACACACACAGACACCCACCCACATGAATACAAACATAGATATCACCCATCCACATATGCACACAAATAAAGTGGTTAGTATTATAGTAGTTGCTGTTTTAAAAAAGATATTCAAATTAATGAAAAAAATCAAAAATGAAAATAGCTGTTTTTTCTAGATATATCCATACTTTCATTTCTCCTTGAAAAATTCTATTTATTGTTTTTTACAATTAAGAAAAATGAGAAGAGAACCACGTGGAAGAGAATTAAGTAGTAAGCACACCAGAAGATGGTCCTCTGAGGTTTCTTTTGGGGGGCCCTGCCTGCTGTGGGCTGCTCCCTAAACAAATGAGGTTTCATGATGTGTCCCAATTACCTTGTTCTTGGTGAACCTTAAGTCACTTGCAAATGTTGTTTTACTTTAAAGTAACCTGCCTGTTTTACACAATACCTTTCCTAGAGAAGTACTGAACCAAGTATACTGAAAATACTTTTAGTGATAGGAATTTGGAAACTTGTTTTCTATGGACTAGAATTAGTTTTTGCAATATTCTTAGGAGAGCAGAAAGAAGATAACATTTGGGTTGATGGCATATGCCAGGTGCCTTCCCTTGTTCTATGCAGACTCCCTTGGGTGTATCTACCATTGGAAACAATGACATGGGACTTTCTCAATTCTTTAGGTCATTCAAGTTTTTTTTTTTTTTTTTGGCTATAATTCTGAAGGCCTGTTTCTATGGCTATAAATCTTTTGATTCTTTGCTGGGAGTTAAAAAACAAGTACTCTTTTTTTCTGCTATAGAAATCTTTTCCTTTCTGGGTTGTAATACTCTGGAATAGTGTACTGTAATGTTATAGGATGTGTACAGTCAATAATTACTGAATTTTCTGATTTACTAAGATTTGGTTGGTATATTGTGTTTCCGCAGGGCCTGGGCGGGGAGTCTGGTGAGGAAGCTTCCGATGAAGGTACTAGTGGGATCAGTGAACAAGCCAGCTTTGCTGTCAACAGACTTCGAGATCTCAATGAGAAGCTTGAATACAAAAGGCAAGCTCTGAGTTCTATTCAGAATGCACCGAAACCTGACAAGAAGGTAACTCTTGCTTTCAAGGTTGTCTCTGCAAGTTTCCACTTATAGTCTCTGACAGATAGCAGCTTTCAGTTCATGTTGAGAAGTGTCCATTTCCTTGGAAAGAATTTTAACTGTGAGCAAGTTCCATTCTCAATGAAGTTTTCCTTTCTTTCCTTTTGGCATTGCCCACTGTAAGCATATTGAGTCACCTTTTTCAGGGGTTGATTTTGTATTCTGCTACTTTGGTGAGTTGCATGGCATTTTCAATGTTTCCATAACTTGAGGGATGTTTTCCTTGGGGCAGATTGTTTCCAAGTTGAAGGATGAAATACTTCTCCTAGAGAAAGAATACGCAGACCTCCAGCTGCACATGGCAAGAACCGACTGGTGGTGTGAGAACCTCGGCATGTGGAAAGCTTCTGTCATCAGTGCAGAGGTAGCTTCACTGCTTTTGTCCCTGAAAGTTTTTCTGTGTAACACAAGATTTTGTCCTAGAGGCTTAAATTGCATCTGTTCTCCAGCCACTTTTGTCCGCTCCTTCTTCTGTGTCCATGACTGTACTCTTCCAGGCTGCGTGGGATCAAGCTAATTTCAACCAGTCTCAGGCAGAAAGTGGTCTTTGTTGACTGGAATTATAAGTGACTTTGATTTGGTAACATTTAATTTCCTTGAGTTACTATTTTTTTCATTTATAATTGAGCTAAAGTAGAAACTTGGAGATGAAAATTAAAAACTTACATGAATTTTTTCTTCTATCCTGTTGACTTATAGCTCAGACTATAAGATATTTAATAATGAAATCTTTTTCTATTTCTTTTTTTAAAAAATATTTTATTTCATTTTCAAGCAGAGATACAGAGAGAGAGAGAGAGAGAGAGAGAGAGAGAGAGAGAGAGAGAGAGAGAGAGAGAGAGAGAGAGAGAGGGCGAGGGCACCAGGGCCACCACCTTGTGGGTCTGGCTTATGTGGGTCCTGGGGAATTGAACCCAGGGCCTTAGGCACTGGAAGCAAGTGCCTTAACTGCTGAGCCATCTCTCCAGCCCCTTTTTCTATTTCTTACTTGGCTATTATTTGAGGAGTAAGGATCATAATTTATAGAGTGCACTTTATCCCTTTTCTCCATTTTACCCATCTGATTTATGTACAGTAATTGTACATAATAGATTTATGACATTTTCTACATGGACATAATGTAGATAATGATCTTTTTCTTCCCTATCTCCTTTTCTGTTTCTATCCCTTTTTACTTATCTATAAAATAATTTTATTTTGAGAAAGGTACATATAAGAATTTACTGTTCATGGTTATTGTCAACAGCGGCTGCCTCCCCACCCCTTCTCAGTCCAGTGGCTAGGTAGAGTTGTGGCCACCACATTGCACACAAATAGCAGCATTCTGCTTCATCATTGTGTCAGGTGGCTCACCTTTGTCCCTCTCTGCCATCATCTCAGTGGCTCCATTCCTAGCTCAGTGGTGGAGCTTAAAATTCACCACCTGAAGCTCACCTCTAGAGAGATAGCAAAACAGAGCATGCTGTCCAAGGGCTGTCTTGAAAGCACAGACAGTTTACAAGGTGCCCTTGTTGGCAGTCCAGCGAAGAGTTAAGCCAAGCTATCTGGCAGAGACCCTCTGAGGTAGGGTAGCAGTGGATCAGAGAGAGCTGTACTTGACCTTACAATACTATGTAGAAATTGTGCTGAATGATAATTGTGGATAAATGATCTTTGAGTAGAAGTCTAAGAACACGATAGGCTTAGTGGTCTGCACTGACAGAGGAAGTAGAGAAGCCTGTGGGAGGAGCCTTCATTCTGGTAGAGATGCCTCTGGCAGTTTGCAGCATCTTAAAATCATTTCTGAAGGCAGATATGGAGGGAGGAAGGGAAGGGGTGGGAACCCCACAAGGCACTTTGTCCTGGTCATCAGTTGTTACTTTGGAGTTACTATGGTATTTTGGTCACTGAAAGGGAGAGGGAAATAGAAACAGAGGAGTCAGCCCTAATGCAATGGCATTCTTATATAGCACATATAAGAATCAACTAGAGATTTGTTTATATCAAGCCAGAATTTCCTGACTTCTGATCCTGGCTCTCTATCTCACACACACACTAGAAGTGTGGCCCTAGGAAAGTTGACTGTCTATTCATGCCTCTGCTTCCCCATCCATGCAGTACAACAGGGTATTTATTAAGTCTTACATCTCTTTGCTTTTCTTTTTGACTCTAATTTATGATTCTAATTCACACTCAAAATCAGTGTGTTTCTGGGTGGGGAATATTTTTTTGGGGGGGTTAAGAATAATAGTGGCCTATTCTGAATTCTAGTAGCTGTGTGTGTGTGTGTGTGTGTGTGTGTGTGTGTGAGTGATGGAAGTTTGGCAGTAATGGAAATTATATCTCTCCATGTAAAGTTTCCAGAATAGAAACCATAATTTTTTTGAAACCTGAAATTAAACTGGGGAGGTCCTCAGCCATGAGATTAAGCTTGTTGTTTTAGTTGTCTTTTGCCATATAGCAAATTCCGTGGCTTGACACACTATCCACCTATCAGCTCACACTTCCCTAGATCAGAAACCCAGCACTGTATGGCTGTGCTCTCTACTCATTACTGAGGTTTTACCTGCACTCTTAGGGGAAAAACAAAACAAACACCAGGACAAAGAAAGCCAACCTCCAAGCCATTTCCAGGTTATCTGTAGACTCCAGTTCCTTGTAATTGACACCGGAAGTTTCTCTTTCCTTGCTGGCTTCCTTCTGAGACTAATAATCTTGCCGTTTTAACTCTTCTGTTACTAGCAGAAAAATACCCTGCTTCTAAAGGGCTCATATGATTATGTTAAACCCACCCAGACAATCTCCGTTTTGGGGTCTATTGTGCCATGTTACATGATATGGTTGCCTGCCATACTCAAGATATGGGCTCATGAGGCCATTATGCAGGGTACACCAAGGAGAGGGAAATTTGGGGGAGGTGGAACACTTAAAAATCTTTCTACCATACTTACTGATCATGATTTTGCTTTTAAAAATAATTTTTATTCTTTTCAAGGTCACGGAAGAAAACGGAGAGCAAATGCCTTGCTATTTTGTCATGGTAAGTCTCCAGGAAGTTGGAGGAGTCGAAACTAAGAACTGGACTGTCCCAAGAAGGCTCAGCGAGTTTCAGAATTTACACCGGAAACTTAATGAGGTATGAAAACTTTGAACCCAAGGCCCTAGAAATACTGAGCAGGAGGAGAGAAAAGAGTTCCTGTCACAGCCATGAAACTAGTCGATCCTCCTCACTATCAATACGGGCACAGTGCCCTTTTCAGCCAGGCATTTGGAAATTACTCAAGGCTCAAACCATGTAGCTCAGTCTAAATCCTTCAGGACAAGTGGCTGACTACTTACAAATTATCATAGGAACCCCAAAGATGGAAGGGAGGTCTGAGCCAGTGGTTCTGAAGCTGTCTGTAGTGGGTCATGAAATCAACAGTCAGAGGCAGGAACACAAGGAAGGGAATAGAGAATCTTGGATTTCTTTGCATACATACACACTTCAGGAGGCAGCAAAGCGGGTGGGGGGAGCCGGGCCTGGCTTCCCACCTCTACCTTTACTGGCTGCTTCATGTTGGCTTATCACTCAATCTTTTCAAAAAAATTGTATTATTATTTGAGAGAGAGAAAGAGAGAGAATGAAGTAGGCAGAAAGAGAAAGAGTCACTATGGGCATGCAGGGCCTCCTGCCACTGCAAACAAACTCTAGTCCCATGTGCCACTTTGTGCTTCTGGCTTTCTGTGGGGGACTGAACCTGAGCCTTTAGGCTTTGTAAGCAAGTGCCTTTAACCTTTGAGCCGTCTCTCCAGCCTCATCACTCAATCTTTTTGTATTTGTTTCCCTCATCAGTGAAATACAGATAACTGCAGTTCCTATTCACCTTACAGGGTCGTTGTGAAGATTAAGGAAGTGCTTTTACAGAAAGCATTTAAAGGAGCGTGTGTGTTTAATTAATGATAGGAATGAGCATTGTGCTACTTTTATCTTACATAGATGATTTACAATATGGGTATAGATATTGCGGGTGGTAATATGGCATACATTGTCTGCAGTAGGTTTTATCAAAAAATATCCGAGACCCACTAATCTATGTCAGCTACTTGCTAGATGAGGTGAACTGATTCCAGAGCTTAATGGACTTTGAAGGTCGTGTGCATGGTGGCTAAGTCAGGACTAGAATCTAGTTTATTCTTCTGCTTTTCCTCTGGAGGGAACTCCCTCCTCCTACTGAAAGTAATTGCCATTTACCCTAGCAATGAAAACCTTTCATTTTTACTTAAAGGCCATTTTCCTCTTGCTTAGAATGAACTGATATTGGTAAAGCCACAATCACTTCCCAGCATCTTCTCTTGTAAATGAAATATGTCTATTTCTTTTAATTTTGTGTCCTTGGGTGACTTTTAAAATTCCTTTCCCTCCCCCTAACTTCTGAACACTATAACTTCTTCAACTGCTTGAATGTCACATATACTATAGTATTTCTAAATCAATTATGCTCATTCTACCAGTGTAGGGAATATTTATCTCCATGTAACTAGAAGTTCTTCCCAAAGTTGATGAGTAAAATTGACTTCTTGGCCCTGTGACACACCATTGTGATGCCAAAGTTAAGTATCGAAGATAAGTATAAAAATAGAAGGAAAAAAGTTTTGAGATTAAACATACTTGGAAAAACAAAGAAGAGTTTCCTTGAAATAAGACTCCAGCTTTAGAATAAATTCCACGCGGGTCCTCTTATCTCATTTTGCCACCTTTTCTCATCTGAACTGATGGCTGGACTGTTCTCTCCCTTGCCATTTGCTGTCCTAAGAACCTTCCTTCTTGACACACTAGTAAGGGGAGCAGCTTTTTGGGTCCTAGTGATTTTCACGTTTCCTTCCAAATCTCACTGCCTGCTTCTTTTTGAGCCATTTTAAGGATGAAATAATACACACCACATTTCTAGCACCATGTCTGATAGAAGGTAGAGCTCCATTCACAATGGGAAATATTTCATTATTATTTGTGTATTTACATTCTACACTTTACCATTGAAAGGCAGTGAATGGAGCTGCAAGCTAAGGTTTTATTCCATGCTCTTTATTAACCTTAACCTTTAACAAAGATGGTAGAAATAAATCTCCTAACAGAAAACTTCTGTGACCTGGGCTTCCATGCCTGGCATAATGTGCTACTGTAAATCTGGCTGTGAGCCTGGCTTCTTGATTTCCAGCGTGCAATAGGCATTTGTAGATCCGAAGATGTCTTCAGCTCTTCCCATCTACTGGCCTTCTCCTTCAGCATATTTGAGCCTTATTACCATGCAACCATTTTAGCTAGGTGTGGGGTGGGTGCCTGTAATCCCAGCACTTGGGAGGCTGAGGCAGGAAGATCGCAAGTTCACAGACACTCTGAATTACATAGTGAGATCCTTTTTCTTTTTTTTAAGTGTATACATATATGTATTTTTCAAGGTCCAGAAGAATAAGGACAAAGGGAAGCTATTTGTTTGGTTTTAATTATAATTGCAAGCCTTTCTTAAGATTAAAATGTAGCCAGGCTGATGTCCCATGCCTTTAATGCCAGCCCTCAGGAGGCCAAGGTGGGAGAGCCACTGTGAGTTCCAGGCCAGCCTGGGCCATGAGTGAGATGTTGCTTCAAGAAAACAAAACAAAACAAAAATTAAAATGTAGTTTCAAAACATTAACATGTAAATTTTTCTACCCACAGTGTGTCCCTTCTTTAAAAAAAGTCCAGTTGCCTTCTCTTAGCAAGCTGCCTTTCAAATCTATAGACCACAAGTTTTTGGAAAAGTCAAAGACTCAATTAAATAAATTTTTAAAGGTAAGCAAATTAAAAGTTTGGGATGTCTGAGGGAAAGTTACTTATCAGGAGATAACTGTCACCATTCTAAATATTTTCTAGTTTGATTTTTGTTTTCACAACTATTCCCAACTTATTATCAAACCATGGCTGTCCTGTCACTGTACCCCAAAGGTAACTACTGTCATTACACTGATGGGGGGGTAGTTCATCAATGGGTGATGGCTTCCATTGGCTAATTCTCCTCAACGCTGTGTCTTAGAAAATTGACACAACATTTTTGCCATGCCATTGTTAATCTGTCTTGCCATAGCACTTGCTTGTACATAAACAAACTTGCTTTGTGCTATGTTCCTAGACCAAGTTAGTATGTGCTCAACTCTAGGAAAGTTCCACTTTAATGGCCAATTTATGTAATTATATAAACAAATTCTGTCTGAAAAGTGGCAGATCACTGAAATAAAACTGTTCACCAGGGCTGGAGAGATGGCTCAGTGGTTAAGGCACTTGCCTCCAGTGCCTAAGGCCCCGGGCTCAATTCCCCAGGACCCACATAAACCAGACCCACAAGGTGGTGGCCCTGGTGCATTCTCTCTCTCTCTCTCTCTCTCTCTCTCTCTCTCTCTCTCTCTCTCTCTGCTTGAAAATGAATAAATAAAATATTTTTAAAAAACTGTTCACCAGAAGGCATGGCCAGTATGTCTAAATGTAGCCACAGTAGAGTCTTTTGTGGTACCCATGTGTAATTTGTAAAAATTTAAATTCTTCAAATACAAATGAGTACATATTCTTTCAGAGGCATTAGCTCCTGAGGTTTATGATTGTGTGCAAAATAAGAATTTTTTTCTTTTTAGTGTCTAGCAGTACAAAGTAAAAGAAGTTCTATTATCTACATAGTATATCCCATAGGCAGAGCACTTAGGGTAACACCACTTACTCTAATTTGCTATTAAGATTAATGAGAATTGGTCTTACATATTTATTTCTGGGATATAAGGAAGTCATTTTCCAAGTGCAGAATTATGGTGAAAGTAAACTTGTAACAGTCAATTTAAAAAATATATTTTATTTATTTTTTTATTTGCAAGGGGGGGGTTAGGGGGTGGGGGGAGATGGGTACACCAGGGTCTCTGTCCCTTGCAAACAAACTCAGGTACATGCACCACCTTGTGCATCTGGCTTTACATGGGTACTGGGGAATTGAACCTTGGCTTTGGCTATCAGGCTCTGCAAGCAAGTACCTGTAACTGCTGTGCTGTCTCCCCAGCCCATCCAGCAAGTCACTTTGATCTTGCCTGCCTTGCCTGCCTGAGTTGACCAGTGGGACTAATCAATGTCTTTTTGTTTTTCCCAGAATCTACTTTCAGATGAAAGACTGTGTCAGAGTGAAGCCCTTTATGCCTTTTTGAGCCCTTCTCCTGACTACCTCAAGGTTATTGATGTGCAGGGGAAAAAAAACTCTTTTTCATTAGCCTCATTTTTGGAAAAGCTTCCTCGAGACTTCTTCTCCCATCAGGAGGTGAGCTGGGCAAAGGCCACCCATTCCTCTCCTTTAGTGGGTTAAGGATGAGGAGTCGAGTGAAAACCATCAGAGGAGCTGAGCTAGAAGTGAGGGTTCCTTGGGATGATGCCTCTGTGGTATAGTCAGTCTTTGGACTAGACGAATGGGTTTTCTGTAGTGCTTTAATGGAAAATAAGGAAAATTCATGCAAGGTGAGGGACCTGAAACTTCATTGTCAGGAACTGGAAAACCATGGAATATTTGGAAGGAAGATGAATGTGTGAGTAAAGGAACCACTGGACAGAGACTGTGCACGTCAGTCTCATACTCTGAACTCAAGCTTGACTTACATGTAGAATATCCGGGCCCCTCCTGTGGCTCTCTGGCAAATTTTAGGAGGCCAGCTTCCAATTTGACATCCCAGCCCACCGATACATGGAGTTTGGTGAGTTTGCACAGAGCAACTGGCCAGGAAAGGAGCCTACTTCTGGAGATGTTCTGAGCCACAAGAAGAGATCTGTGCCCCACAGGGCATGCCCAAGCTCCCCTGCCACCCCTCCTCCTCCATGCCTCTTTAGAGCTGGCTAGCTGACATCCATTCCCGCCCCCTCATTAGACCCAAACCCCTTTGGATACACACATGACTGTCAGAAGGCAAGGATTGGTGGCTGCTTCTCTGTGGTCCCTGGCTTCAACCTCTTTGATGCATTTCATTCATGTCACTTCTTGTGAAGTCTCAGCCCTTGACTCTGCTTACCTTTTGTCACCCAAAGTCTTCTCCTTAACCCAGAGCTTGGACTGCCACCTCAGCTTTCACTTTGTGCAGACATCAGGGTGAAGGTCCTCAGATGTCCTTCCTCGGCTGTCCTCCCAACGCCTGGCATCAGGGGCTTTGTGACAGGGCTTCATTCTGCCTTGTGATAAACTTGACATGTGTGTCCCCAAACACTGTCGGTCACTACCATGTGCTTGGGGCCTAGTATACATGAGTGTGGTGCAGGGGACTAGCAGAAGTATATGATGAAGCTTGAAGTAGAGCTTTAAAAATAACTCACTTTAAAATGCATATTTAATAACAGCAATTAAAAAATCATTTGTTAAATCATTTGTTAAAAGCCTTACTTTAAAATGGAAAAGCTAACCTTGTACTTTTTTTTACTGTTAATTTACTGATTATTAATATGGTGATTTTTTTGTGTATAATTAGCTTATTTTAAATTGGGACTATGGCTTTAGAATCAAGCTTTTTTTTTCTCCTCAGGATAAAGAACATTTTTGTTGAAATCCATGTTGAAAAAGGGAAGATTTCTGTATTAAATATTTGAGAAGGTTTAAACATTTGAGTGTGGATGTTTCTCACTTGGAACTGTATATTAAAGTGTGCAGTAAACCAGGAGGGATTATATAAGCCGAAAGTATAAGCAAATAGCTTGGAATTTATACTTGAAGGAGATGAACTGTAAGG
Source organism: Zapus hudsonius (assembly GCA_004024765.1). Taxonomy (NCBI): domain Eukaryota; kingdom Metazoa; phylum Chordata; class Mammalia; order Rodentia; family Dipodidae; genus Zapus; species Zapus hudsonius. Next base: position 34,775 of record PVHP010000653.1, read on the forward strand.
TTTTCTTGGGTGAGTGACCTGCTTCCTGTGGCTTTGCTTCCCCCAGGAGGAGATAGAGGAAGACAGTGACCTGTCAGATTATGGTGACGATGTGGATGGGAAGAAAGACGCCTTGGCTGAACCATGTTTCATGTTGATTGGGGAAATTTTTGAACTTAGAGGAAGTAAGCTTCTTTGTTATCATTTAGTTGTATTTGTTGGTCAAGTGGAACTCACTTAATGTTTATTTCTGAAATGCACCTGACATATTTATATTCTTATATTCTTTCAAGTTCTTCGAAGGGTCAACCAGATACTTCAGAGAAAATGCTTTGCATTTCTTTTTGTGTGATTTAGCGTAGCCTCTTTGCCTCTTCACCAAAAGTTAAAAGATCATTTCATATAGCACAGGAAGAAGCATCTTGGACTTTGAAGAAATGAGCAAAATGGGGATCACAATACCATTTGTTTATGAGTTGCACAAGTGTCTGTCCCGCAGAGCATAGAAAATGATTTAGTAGTGTTTGCATAGAGCCCACCACACACATGAACTGTTCTCCTGAGCCAAAGCTAAAACAATATATAATTTCCATCATTATCTCTTAAATTCTACACTGAATACATATGCTTACATGCAAGGTTTCCTTTAACATAATTTCAATTAAAAAGAACTCAGATAAACTTTAGAAGTAGGGGCTAGTTAAATTACTTAAGAAATATCTATATGATAGAATATCATCCAAATATTAAAAGTTTTAAAAAATCTGTAACCTTGCCATATCTTAGATGCTTTAAAATATACACTGATATTCAACTTAATTCATAGTAGGCAAAAAAAAGGTATTCCATTTAAAGTCTCATTCTTCCTCATTGCAATCTGTCTCAGGAAATTGAGTCCTCCCCATCTCCCACAGAGGTAATAGGGATGAGGGTCCGCTGTTCTGTCCCTTGTCATTGCTGTGTTTTCTACAGGCTAAGAAATCAGCGATGGGTGGGAGGCATTCACAGCTGTAGTAGGGCTCAAAATGCTGCCTTCGAAGGGTGTTTGGTTTTGCTAGTGACATTTCAGAGGGGAATAAATAGGACAGCCTTTCTAAGAAGAGGTGATGTGTTTGCTGCAGCTGCTTCTGTGCTTTGAGCAGACGAGACTCTGAAAGGAGTTGGGCCTGGGGAAGGTTAGGAAGAGGAGCGGAGAAGGATATCAGTGAGGGAGAGCATGTGGAGCAGAATCAGTTTGGGTTCCTGTTCTACTAGTTCAGTACAAAAGGACCCAGTGATACAGCATGGGGTATTTTTGTTGGTTTGTCTGCTCCACTGTCAGACAGTCTTACTAGATTTGTATTTGCCATAGACCCTCTGGCTTTCCTGCCCTAGAAAGGCCAAGTGAATTTATCATCACAAACATGTATGCTCACCCCAGCGTAAATGCCAGCCTAGAATAAACATGTGTACATATTTGGCAGAATTCCACCAGATTCCATCAAGACGCTCTGGGCATTCTGAGGAACCCAAGGCTTGACTTTTGTGCTTGAAGGATTATTGCTGCTTTAACTCGACACTTAAATTCGTTCAAAAATTAGGAGTGACATTTGAGTGATTTAGTCTAGTACCAGGCCGGTGTAGTTGTTGACCTTTTGTGGTGCCCCTGGGAAAAGATGTTTGTGAAATGTCCCAGTTAGCTTTCCTTGCTGGGCACAGAAAACCTGAACATTTTGGCTCCAGTATAGACAAGTCTGCATTTCTCATTTCTGTCCATGTCAGGAGCCACACATTTCAGGGACTATGGGTGAAAAGACAAACGAAATGTTTGGTTTATGTCCTAGTTTGTGGATATAAAATATCATCACAGCTTTGTTTTCTGCTTTCTCTGGCTTGTGTTCATCTTCCACACCTATAAGATGCGTCTCACTATGTTAATAATCAAAGCTGAGGTATAGGAACCCTTTGTACTCAAAAGCACCCTCTGGAAGGAGAAATGTAAGACCATTATAGTGTCATCCATTACCAGATGAGAAACCTGGCACTCTACCAAGGTGAGATGTGCCCAGCTGGTTTTGTAGGTGGCCCCAGAGACTGGAATTCACATTCTATTGAGAATCCTGGCTCTTCACAGATCTCCTTATTGTCCCAGATACACAAAATATAAAAGCACATGGTGTTGAATAGACTAGTATTCAAAAGGGAACAGTTAGGTCTGTCACTTCATTCATATGTGAGAAGGTTTATAAACATTCGAGTGTGGATGTTTCTTACTTGGAACTGTATATTAAAGGTTGTGTGCAGTAAACCAGACAGAAATGTGAACAGGAACTAGACCGTCTGCTGGTGGGGAGCGGGCATGGGGTCATAGGAAGTGAAGTGTTGTTTTTACTTGCTCAGCTTTCTTGGGCATTGAAGGTTGAAAAGAAATATCCTCTTAGGTTTCCTCTCAGTAGCTGCTTTAGTGAAAAGCTAAAATGTACTCAGAGGAACTTTCCTGAGCAGGAGTTTGTTAGCCTTGACTCACATAGTGCAGAAAATCTAGCCTTTGATTGATAGCTGGCATCAGATTGAATTACATGATAAAACTATACTTTGTCCAGATATGAAAATGTTGTAATTGTGGCATCTTTAATAAAAAGTTTTCCTCTGTTTCTATTTTAGTGTTTAAATGGGTGAGAAGAACATTAATTGCTCTTGTTCAGGTCACTTTTGGGAGGACCATCAACAAGTGAGTTGTACAAAATTAATATATGACTCCACCACTTACTGTTGGCCTGGATTTCCTTAAAGTATCCAAAGGATGGAACTGAAAATATCTTCCTAGTACAACTTGTTTCTGATATGATTCTCAGATTGGATGTCTCTTACTGCATGCACTGTGAATTAGATGGCAAAAGCTTGATCTAGTTCCATTCTAGCCTTCTGGCTGATCGAGGTGAGAAGGTGTCTGTCATGAAGACTAGCATACCTTGGATATTCTGTTTTCATGTCACATAGTGGAACCAGGCTAAGACTTAGCAACAACAAAAAGAGTGACCACCAGAGGGCAAGTCTTTACTTATCGGAAAGAGAAAATGTATATTGTCTGTTTCAGATTTAAGGTAGCATTAAAATATTCGTTTTTCTTGTTATGTTTTGGGCATTCATGATGGAGGGCTGTGCCTCCCATGTACTATTATAAACCCTTATAGTTCTAAACTATATTGCATTATCTATTTCTATGCAGGTATCTGTTCTATATCTGCATAGAATCTTTCAGAGAGCATTCTAGTGTTGTTCAGAAACAGTGCTCCATGCTCTGGCTGTTGATGTGTCAAGCAAGCCCTGGGTCTGTGATTGAGAACTTCCAGCCAGTTCATATTTCTAAGAAACTACTGGAGTTTTTCATAACTAAGAGCATGCAGCCAGTAGAAATCAAATTGTAGGTAGGGTCAGTCCTAAATAAGAGGTCTTAGAGCTCGGCCCAACTCCTCATTTTATCAGTGAGGAGACAGAATCAATGAGATCACATGACTTGTCTGAGGTCATCATACTGGCCCTCAGACCCAGCCTGTCCTCTTGGCCAGCGCCTGCTCGCCCACCATGACTCATGTCACCTCAGTGCCTGGAGTTTGCAACTGCTGTTGTCAAGTTCTTTTAAAGAGTAACTATGTCCAATTAAAGGTCTTTAAGAGGTAAGCCTTACACCTTCCTATATAAATAATAGAAATAAAGAAGAAATACATTTGTTGGTATTCAAAAACAAGTTTCAAGATTGAGCAATTAGATCATTTTTCAAATGAAAGATTTACTGTTATTATATAAAGCTTCTAAGATTTTTAAAGAAAAATGATAAACAAAACTTCTTTTATATTGATTTATAAATACAATGTATGTTCCTGTAGTCATCAAGGCTTACTCCTATTTTATTTCCAAGATAAAAAAATAGTTCTAGTAGTGCATCAGAGACTTCCTTAATTAAGTGCCATAGGCTTTCTCTTAATCACAGAAAGAGCCTGCTTAATGTATTGTTTCTGGCTTAGGCAAACCTCTTTAGTATTGCCAGGCTTTAGATTTATCTAAATTTTTCGAAATGCCTTTTTTCCCTTAGTACTTGAGACCTCCTAATTTACTCTCCTTGTAGGATTTGGCAAGTCATGTGACTGTTCTTGCTCCTTGTAGCACTGGCTCTTGTTTATAAACCGAGTACCTGTGGTTCATGAGTGATGAATATGTGTGGCAGGTATTTTCTTGGGCTAGAGGAGAGACTTCCCATAGAAGCTGCAGGCTGTTCGTGTTCATGTGATCAGGTAGAGAATTATGGAAAACCTGGCATTTGCTTCCTTTGCCTGTAGCAGATGGTGGCACATCCTAAAATCAGGCAGCACTGTTATGCAGGCCTAATGTCTTGTAATGCCCATAATCTCACATTCTAGGCTTGCTTCAAAAGCTTTGCAGAAATGAAAAATTCTTAGGTGATGATCTTTAGTAAGAAACACCTAACTTTTAGGTCATAAATTGAAATTTTGCTTCCTTTCTTCATGAGTACCAGTGATAAACCCACAGCAAGACTACAGAAAACAAAAACACAATGTTGGCATGATGGGGATTTTTGTTAAGGTAGACAGGCAGGTTGACAGGTACCATAGACAGCAGAAGCCCCATTAAATCAATAAACTTCTTTGATTTGTTGTAGATTTGAATTGCACAGTTCTTAGCAATACGAAGTATCTTAGGAGGTTTTCAGTTGTTGAGTTATAGTTATAGACTCATAGAATTTAAGCATCCATTCAGTAGTGATTGGTAACTGAACAAAGTACTAGGTACATGTACTTCAGACACTGTTCTTGAAGCCCTCAGATGGCCTTTATAAAGCTGGTGGAGAAGTTGGATTCTAAAAGAGTGTTCTGATTAGCATTGTTACTCATGGATCCTGCGTGGGTTTCAGGTGTTTCTGGCACTAAGTATTAGATGGTTTTTCCTTTCAGCTAATATCTTCTTCAGCCTAACAGCTACTCCTGGGCATTTTGATCTTTGTTTCATGAGAGCAGAGCTGGTTAAAATTTGACTGATGAGATTGTGTGGAAGATCTGGGTAACTAGAGAAAAGCCACTTTCCATTCCTGTGGACATTTGAAATTGACTAGGTAGCATTGCACCTTCTCACTTCTGAACATGTGAGGTGCTGTCTATGGGTCAGAGTATTATTGCCCAGTGTTATCTGCCATAGTCACTATAACAGACAGCGAACAAGCTTGGTGCTCCTCAGGATGCCAGACCACTTCTGTCAGCCTCAGAAGGCGGCCTTGTGCTTCAAGGTCATTGTGCTGCACAGAGAAGTGAGCGTGTGAGGGAAAAAGTCATTCTTAGTTCTTGTCTGCACAGGTTGGAAGGACAGTTATTGGAGAAGATGGTGCCAGTGAAAATGGGATTCCCAGGAAAGAGTGGGTCATCCAGGTTCAGAACTGGATCAAAATGACTTCATAGCCAAAGTTTCAAAATCCATTCATAGCGTATGCATCAGCCATGTAGACCAGGCTGCATGTTACCTACCCATTGATAAATACCTTTTGAGAACACAGTATGAATCTTTTAAAGCTTCATCCAAGCAATATTTTTTTCTCTTAAAAGACAAATCCGGGACACAGTGAACTGGATGTTCAGTGAGCAAATGTTGGTTTACTACATCAGTGTTTTCCGGGATGCTTTTTGGCCAAACGGGAAATTGGCACCACCAACCAAAATCAGAAACAAAGCGCAGAGTCAGGAGACGAAACAGAGAGCACAGCAGAAACTACTTGAAAACATTCCAGGTGAGGCCTGCGTTCTCAGCCTGAGGCAAAGAGGAAAAGAGAGTGAGCTCTGCTACGATGTTTGCACTGGTTTATATTGATTCATAAATACAACATGTGTTCCTGGAGTCATCAAGGCCTACTCCTATTTTATTTCCAAGATAAAAATATAGTTCTAGTAGTGCATCAGAAACATTACTTAAAATTAAAAGCATCACACTGGTTTTCCCTCTGAAGCTTATCTTATCTTATCACTTGCCAAGGAGCAATTCTGAGAATCTTTATAAGAACTTTACTAGAGAAATGTTTCAGAGCAAATTAAATAAACGTTGTGCTTTAAATACCAGACCAAAGTATACTGTTGGATTTTAGAAATACCTTTAAAGAATCATTTTACTTGGTGAAACTAGTAGGAGCAACAGATTGAACTTGTAGTTTGTATGTCTTAAAATTTCTAAATGAAATCTTCTTTTTAAACATTTCAGAGAGCTGACCACTCATGTTCCTCATGCCTCCATGGCTTTATTTATTATGCATTATGTAATATGCCATGTGCACTTTAGCCATAGCAACTTAGAACAGAAACTTAGTTTTTTTCAGGACTCAGGATATGGGGTCAATGGTAGAGCATCTGTCTAGCACATGTAAGACTTGGAGTTCAAGCCTCAGCAATTCAAAAAAATACATAATTTTTTTTCCTTTTCAGATACACTTCAGAGCCTTGTTGGGCAGCAAAATGCACGCCATGGTATAATAAAAATATTCAAGGCCCTGCAAGAAACAAGAGCCAACAAGCATCTGTTATATGTGAGTAAGCTAAAGCCTATCTTGGATTTCTTAATCCTGTTAACTTATTGAGGTAGCATTTAATTCTGCATATCCTAAGATACTCCACTTTCTCTTCATTTTTACTTGTCTCATTTGGTTAAAAAAAATTTCAAATACCCCAGTGAATGCAATGTGCTCATTCTCACATACTTGCCGTCTGTTAATTTTGGAGGCAACATTTCTGCCGGGCTGCTTAAGTTTTCTTATTTCTGCAAACTGTTTCCTACTCATTGTGTGTGTGTGTGTGTGTGTGTGTGTGTGTGTATGTGTGTATGTGTGTTCTGCATGCATGTGCACGTGTGTGAGTGTGCAGGAGTGGAAACCAGAGGTTTACATTAGATGTCTTTCTCGGGCACTCTACCTTGTTTATTGAGACAGGGCCTTTCACTTGAACTCAGAGTTCACTGATTCTGTTTACACCTTGCCCTGGGGACCCCATTTCTGCCTCTCTAGTGCTGGCATTACAGGCACAAGCCACCACTTCAAGCATTTAAGTGGGTGCTGAAGATCTGAACTCAGGTCTCCATGTGTGCATGGCAAGTACTTCACCAACTGAACCATCTTCTCAGCCTTGCCCAGTCATTTTTCTTCCTAAGCTTACCAACATTAGCTGGGCACGGTGGCACATGCCTATAATCTGATCATTCTGGAAGTAGAGACAAAAGGCTGGTAAGTTCAAGGCCAGCCTGTGCTACATGAGATCCTGTCTCAGAAAGAGAGAGAAAAAGACAGGAAGGAGGGGGAAGGAAGAAAGGAAAGAAAGGGAGGAGGGAAGGGAGGAAAGAAGGAAGGAAAGAAAAGAATTACCAATATTAAATGTCCCTAGTGAGTGGATGTGGCTAATGCAATATATTAACTTCATATAATATAATTCCTTTTGAGTCATTTGTTTACTGAGAATCATCTTAGAGCTAAAATTCTACTTTCAGACATAGATATTTTGAGTCAACCCTTGGGGAGAATATATGCCCTCCTTCCTTTTTCCTCTTTCTTGGTGCAGGTGCTGATGGAGCTGCTGCTAAGTGAACTGTGTCCTGAGCTGAGGACTCACATAGACCAACTCAAAGCCGGTCAAGTCTGAGACTGCACAAATCAACCACCAGAGAAATGTCTGTGTAATAATAGACATGAAACATTTTCCTCTTTTCCACAGAGGGCCTGACTGAGAACCGTATTAATTTTCATTTTAGTTACCTCCCTCTAGCTTTATGTGAAAGAAGAATTGGGGGAAGGGACTTGACACTCTAGTAGGCAACAGGAAAAGACTTGTTTATTGATTTCTATTTAAATACTATAAATACTTTAAAGCTCAACAGAATGATTGAAATACAAGTGTTAATATGTGATAAGAACCTAGAAAATATTTTAAATATTTATGAAAACCAATTTTGTTTTGAAAGGAAGAACTATGAATACTGTACAGTTAATTTCCTCACTGAGGATTCTGAACATTCCTATATTATTTCACATGTATTGAAGAACATTGTTGTGCAATGCTTTGTGTAAAGTTGTTGTGAAAATTTTATTGTTTTTATTTTTACCAAAGATTTCCCATAGTTTGAAGCATTTGAGCAATAAAATATAAAAATAAATCCAGTGCTCAGTGATGTTAAAGATGCTTCTATCTCAGAAAGAGAAGTTGGAACATTTCAGGTAGTACACGTGATTTAGTGAGTGCCTTTTTTCTTAGCTAACTTTGTCCACCTAAGTGCTTCTGGAAGAAAGTGTAAAGCTTACTTTGTCCAGGCACAAAATATGTGAAATACATAGTTTTTAAGTGTACAAAAAGGGCCAAGTTAGTGCTTGAAACGAGGTGTTAAGTAGGTAAGATATGAGCTGAGCCTAGGAGGAATGACTAGGGAAAGAGAAAGAAGAAGGAAGTTACTTCAGGAAGTAGAAAGGCTTGGGAACTACAAGGGTTAGATGAGGGCCAGTCTAGATTTTGTTATTGAGAGTGAGAGTGGGGACAAATTCTTGAGCCCATTTCCTATTTCTCTAGTCACCAGAAACATTTAGCCCCAAATAAAAGGGAAAAATCCAAGTAGAATCCATAAAAGCAAAATATTTAAAAATTCAAATGGTAGAGGTTATCATATTGATAACTCATAACTGACAAGTTCTTGATAAGAAACAAGTCCTGAATATATATGATTCAAACTTATTAGTATACCAGATTTTGTCACTGAGATTCTAGTTATTGCTATTGGACCTTATCTTTCAAACTAAAATGATGATGTAATAAACAACAAAGTTGGCTATTTAGATGCTTAATTGTCCTTTAAAGGAATATTGGAAAGATAGTTTAAAACAGATTCAGGGAAGAGAATAATGTGAAGCTGCAGGCCCAAATTACTCATATCATAATAGGGGGTGGAAATGTCGATCTTATGCACAGTTCTATATGCTATCATTTAAACACTGGATATTAAATTTAGACTGCATGAGGAAAAATATTCTAACTCTCTTAATATCTTTTTATGATGAATTCTTGTTTTTTCATGAGCTAATCAGCTATAATGGATCTATAAGTTTTGATACTTTTTTGTTCTTTTTTAAAAAATAATTTTATTTTCAACAAAAGGGAGGGAGAGAGAGAATGGAGACATCAGGGCCTCCAGCCACTGCAGAGGGACTCAGATGCATGTGGTGTCACTTTGTGCATATAGGTTTATGTGGGCACTGGAGAATCAAACCTGGGTCGTTATGTTTTGCAGGCAAGTGTGTCAACTGCTGAGCCATCTCTCCAGTTCTTTTATATATTTTTTAAAATGGTATTTATTTATATGAGAGAGAGAGATAGAGAGAGAGGGAGAGTGAGTAAGGATGGGTGCACCAGGGCCTCCTGCCACCCACTGCAAATGAATTCCAGACATATGTACCCCCTTGTGCATCTGGTTTAATACGAATACTGGAGAACCAAGCCCAGGTCAAGAGGCTTTATAAACAAGTGCCTTTAACCACTGAGCCATCTCTCTAGCCCCTGAGTTCTTTTTAAAGTCAATAACTTTAAGTCCGTAACTTGTAAGCCTCAGCCCACTTGAGATCAAGACTCATTCCACTCCCGGCTGATGAGAGGCACTAGCCCAGGCTGCAGCGGTGGCTTTCAGGTACCAGATCATCTGCTTTGTGATGAGCAGAGTACACCAGGAATTATAAATTCCTTGTTGGGGGCACATTCTGGGATGACATATTAGTACATATGACACATCGAATTTCTAGCATGTAGAATTTCTGAGACTTGATTTTTTAATTTTAATTTTATTTTTTCATTGTTGGGGATCAAACCTAGGACCTCATATAAGCAAAGCAAGTTTTCCACCCATGAGACTTTTTTTTTTAACTTTTCCTTTACTGGAGAGAACCCGAGGCCTCCCGTGTGCTAGGCAAGTGTTTTGCTAACAAAATACATAGCCATCACTTTTATGTCTTGCTTTGTTGCTCGGGCTGGCCCTGAACTTATGGTCCTCCCTTTCTCAGCTCAGTTAGCTTGTATTACAAGTGTGTAACACCACGCCCAGTTGAGTCCTGTAGGACTTTGTTTTGTTTTTAGACAGGGTCCTAGGTAGCCCAGGCTAGCCTTGAATTCAGTTGTAGAGGTTTGCTTGGGTTCCTGATTCTTTTCCTTCCGCCCTCCAAATGCTGGGATTGCAGACATGCCACCAACCAAGTCCAGCTTGTGTTCTGTCTTTTTCATATCTGTGTATGTAGAGGATAAGTGTGCATACGTGTGTGTAGATAGACAGGCTTCATGCACATGCAGAGGCTAGAGGAGAACTTTTGTTTCTCTTCTCTATTGCTCATTCGTGCACTTCCTTGAGACAGAGTTTCTCCTCAACCCATAGCTGCCTTATCTGACAATGAACCCTGGAAATTCTCTGCTCTCCACCCTTCAAACTGGTGTTACTTTATGTGGGTTCTGGGTAGTCAAACTCAGGTGGTCTCAGGCCCTACCAGACCCTCATGTTGGAACCTAGATTTAAAACAATTACAAATGCCAGTGAGGATGTAGGGAAAGAGGAATCCTATGAACTTGTACAGCCACTACGGCAATCAAGGTGGAGATAGTGAAGAATTAAACATATAACAGTCCTGCTCTAAATGACTCAGGAATACCACTCCTGGTTTCTTGCTGCATTCTAGACATTAGCCAGGAGAGAACCGGCAGTGTATAAAGCAGATGTAGTATTTTATGCGGCTATAATAAAAATTGAAATCATGACATTTTTTTAGGAAACTGATAGAACTGGAAATCATATTAAGCAAAATGAGCCAGACTCAGAAACATGAAGAACATGTTTTTACTTATATATGGAACCTAGATTTAAAATTATGTGTGTGTTTATGTTTATACATGTGTGTTTATATATGTGTGTTTATAGGTCATGAAACTAGAAAGGGATCATAGTGCAAGAGTTCTTAAGGGAGGTGAGAAACAGGGTAATGGAATGGATACAGTAAAGCAAAAGGGATGAACTGTAGAAAGGCAACCATCTGGAGGAGCAGAGGGCACAGGAGGGCAGGGGGCACAGAGGAGGGCAGGGGGCACAAAGGAGGGCAGGGAGGAAGAGACAAAGAACCACAAAGTATATGACAATGAAGACGCCATGATGAAATCATTACTTTGTATGCTAACCTAAAAACATTTTTTATTTAGCCCATTGTAAATAAACTTTGTTAGTTTGGCTTACAAAGTTATACTTAGATGATGTTCTTGTACTGTGAATGATTTCAGTGATTTTTTTTCATGTTTTATCTTGCATTGAAGTGTTTATAAGATTTTTTTAAATGATAAAAATGAGTTCATGAAGAAAACAACATTTTGCTTTAATTAAACTTATGACTATTTATCAGGGTGATTTGAGAGATTTAGGGGAACAAGATTCTAACTGATGTCTTAAACCCATTTTTAACAAATTAACCAATTGTTTTTTAAGAGTCTTAGCTTTAATAACTTGTAGAAACACCATATACATTTTTTTCAAAAAAAACCACTTGAAGCTCTAATTCTATAAATATCTTTGGTCCTCACTTAATTTTGTGAACATTTTTAGGTGAATAAAACAAAAAATTAACAATGTGTTTTTCAAAATTCAAAAACTATGTACAAGACAAAGAAAATGTGAAGAATTAAACTTTCCAATGATGTTTTTAAGTAAGTTGGAAGCACTTACATTCAGGAACTTAATAAGCTCAAGCTGTGCTAAGTCATTTTTGACACTCCATTTAGGAAAGCAAAAAAGATGCTTTATGGATTGGTGTCAGATTTGATCCTGTATCTAGGTTTTAGATTGTAAAAACCACAGACTGCAAATTCAAGAACGAAAGTTAATATGTCATTCATAAAATTACCCCAGGTTACCCCACTTGGACACAAAACGTTGAACAAACATAGGTGGTATAAACATACATTGTATGATGTTAGGATTGATGGTCTTGGTTGCATTGTGGTCTAAATTCTCTGATGAATAAGTAAGGAGTGTAGTTCCTCTGCTAATGGAGGGTTCAGACGACAAGCCTGGCAAGCAAATAGGATAGAGTCAGGCATTTAGATAGATTCTCACTGTTTGGATCTTCTCTTATAAAATTTGTTTTTAAGAACAATAAAGTACAGCACTGGAGAGATGCCTCAGATGTTAAGGCACTTGCTTGCAAAGCCTGATGGTATGAGTTCAGTTCCCCAGTACTCAAATAAAAAAGATGCACTAAGTGACATGTGTCCAGGGTTCATTTGCAGTGGCCCTGGCATGCTCATGTTTTACTCCTCCTCCTTCTTTGTTCCTTTCCTTCCTTCCTTCTTCCTTCATTTTTCATCCTCCTCCTTCTCCTCCTTTTTCTTTCTCTCTCTCACACACAGATAAATAATATATTTAAAAGAATAGCAAAGTACAATGCATTTCAAGGGAATTTGTGTGTACGGCACTGAGGATTGAAAGCAGGGCTTTGAACATGCTATAAGCAAGTCTCTACCTCTGAATTATCATTAGCTCTCAAAGGAATTTCTTTTAAGAATCATTTTTATTTGCTGAGAGAATGAATGGAAATGGGCACGCCAGGGCCTATTGCCAATGCAAATGAACTCCAGACTCATGTGCCACTTTGTTCATGGCTTTACATGGGTCCTGGGGAATTGAATCCAGGCCATCAGACTTTGCAAGCAAATGCCTTTAACCACTTAGCCATCTCTCCAGCCCCTCAAGGGAATTTCTTCATAAAGATAATTTGTATTTTGATTTCCTACTAGAGTTAAAGGAGCTTTGACATATGTGCAATACATAATACTCAAAATAACCATGTTGTTATTTGAAAGATGTCTGACTTTATCAAGGGCAAGAATAAAAGGAATTTAAGTATTGATGGGAACACTGAATATTAAGAATTATTAAAACAAGTGAAATGAGAAGCATTAACACTTGTTATACCCTTTGTGAACAGCAGAGTGCATAGTAATCTTATTTTAAACTGTATGGTTTTACTATGCTTAAAGTAAGTAGTGGTGAGTATGTGATTTCTAGAAGTGCAGGCCAGACCATGAGTGCTGCCTAATAGAAACCCCTTTCTGAGTGGAGATTGTCTATTCAGTTCTCAGGATGAGGTGTTTGCTTAGTTGCTGCTGGTAAGATATCACTACCTTGAAAAGAAAGCTTTTGTATTTGTTTTCTAAACAGTTGCATTAAAAAATTCTTCCTTGCCTTAAGCTGAAAATTCCCTCCATTCAATTTATAAAATACATGAAGGAGGAAAAGTTATTAGCAAAGTCTCTTAGCCTGATCTCAGGCTGAGAATTGGATAAGTCCTGGCCTTGAGTCTATGGCTCCTCATCTTACGGCCTTGCCTTTTCTAAAATACCATCATTGGAAACTTAGCTAATGCAGAAAACTTTTAATTTTTGGGACATTAAAAAAGATAACCTTGCTCACACTCATTACATCAATCGGATGGTGTGATGATAAGTATGCCAAGGTCATTTGTAGTTGGCCATGTACTAAGTTACTATATTTATGTGAAAATATGGGCTTGATACTTTGTAATTTTAAATTTCAAACAGGATAAGTTATGGTTCTCAGACTTGCCTGAACATTAAGCTGTCTTAGAGAGTGTGGTTTGAATCAGGTGTCCCCATAAACTCATGTGTAGTGAATGCTTGGTTCCCAGCTTGTGGTAATTTTGGAGGTGGAGCCTTGCTGGAGGGAGTTACAGTCAGAGCTCAGTTCATTCTTCTGCTGCTGTTCTCCACCTGCTGTGGCTGAGGTCTAGCCTGTGCTCATGCCATACTTTCCCCTGCCATCATGAAGCTTCCCCTTGAGACCCTGAGCCAAAATAAATCCCTTCCTCCTATCAGCTGCTTCCAGTTGGGTGTCTTGTCCCAGCAATGAGAAGGTAGCTGCCACAGGGAGCTTCAACAAGCATGGTAATATCCCTCTGCCAGAGTCTGATTTAATTCTTCTAAAATAATAAACCTTGAGATGTGGAATTCCCCAGTGATTTCAATATGCAAACAAGTTCAGGAACCAGTTCTGTACTATCAGACTGCAGACGTGAAATGCCATTGCTTGTCTTGTTCCTGCATTGCATAGCTCCTTACAATGCTATTGGGCATGGTGGCACCAGCCTGGAATCCTGGAACTTAGAAGGGTGAGGCAGCAGGATTGCAAGGAGTTTCAGGCCAGCCTGTACTACATCGCAAGATCTTGTCTCAAAAAAACTATACACATACTGTTAATTATGATATAATTCTAGTCTGTGCTCATGCATGTCGTAGACCTAAGGCATGCATAGTTTTCCTTTTCTTCTTTCTTTTTTCCTTTCTCTTCTTTCTTTCTTTCTCTCTCCCTCTTCTCCTCTCCCCTTCTCTCTTTTCTCCTCCCCTCCCCTCCTCTCCTCTTTTTTTTTTTGAGGTAGGGTCTCTAGCCTAGCAGACCTGGAATTCACTATGTAGCCTCAGGCTGGCTACATATAATACACTCATATAATACACTCATAGTTACTGTTAACAGTGTCCCCCTCCAAACCATCCAACAGTTACTTTTTTATAGATATGAAAGTGACCACTTGGGTCAAAATATAAAATGGTAAGTGATTAGCCTAAAACTTATAAAACTTTTATTTTTTTTTAATTTTTTTAAAAATATATTTTATTTATTCATTTTCAAGCAGAGAGAGAGAGTGAGTGAGAGAGAGAGAGAGCGAGAGAGAGAGCGAGCGAGCGAGCGAGCGAGAGAGAGAGAGAGAGAGAGAGAGAGAGAGAGAGAGAGAGCACCAGGGCCACACCTTGTGGGTCTGGCTTATGTGGGTCCTGGGGAATTGAACCCGGGGCCTTAGGCACTGGAGGCAAGTGCCTTAACTGCTGAGCCATTTCTCCAGCCCAAAAACTTTTAAGTGTAGTATATTTATTCCTTTAAAAACTTTTTCTTTGGTGTGCGGGGGGAGGGGAGTGTACATATGTGCACATGTGTGTGGAGGCCTGAGGGCAACTTCAGGTGTTTCTCGGAATTTGAGGCAGGGGTCTCTTTGGTCTGTTGCTTGCCAAGGAATCTAGAATTGCTTGCCACCAACCCCAGGTATCCTCCTGTCTCTGCTTCCCCAGTGCTGGGATTACCAGTGTGAAACGCCACACTCAGCATTTCTTCCATGGGTCAGGTTCTCCACAGCAAGCACTTCTCAGCCCTCCCTTTTCAGACACCCCCAGATCTACATTTAATTAATATATTAGAGTTAAGACTATATATGTATATATACAGATATTGTCTATTTGTTATACATATACCTATGTATATGTATAATAATAGGTTTACATGATTCACCTTAAGGTCTTGGTGCTAGGTCTTTGGCTTCAGGTGAAAATGGATTTAAAGAAAATAAATTGCATCAAACGAAGAAATTTTACCATCAGAGCTTTATGCTAACTTAAGAATTTATTCAGTACATATGGATGGCGGCAAATACCAGGGAGAACAAAGATCCACCAACACTACAGGACACTGACTGACTGGCACAAGGCGAGTCTCCTCTGGCACATCTGCCAGGAGACATCTCAGAGGAAGTGCAGTTTTAACATGAGGTCTGCTCACTACTGGCCTGACAACCAGCTCCAGGGATATGGTGAGACTCAAAACTCATTCAAAAGCAGGAATGTAGAGGTTGCAGAGATCTTTATGATAACACCTGCTAAGGCTTAGGGAACACTGAGGAAGAGGGGGCATAAAGATTGTAAGAGCTACAGGGTGGGTAGGAATACTCAGGCCCTGTCCCCTCCCCCATAGAGACCCCATAGTGAATGCTAACAACTCCACTGAGACCCCCAAGGAATAAGGGGGGTGGAAAGGGCATTAGTGTGTAACTAACATGCAATGTCTTCATATGGTAAAGTTCATAATTGATTTTTGTAAAAAGGAATTTTCCAGAATTGAGTACAGTTAGTGCGACCTCCCCCTCCCTATAGACAGGTTATCTTTACAGTGATTAGGAAAAAAAAAAGATAACCACTGAGCTGCTCAATTCTTACGGAAAACCCCAACCATTCCTAGTTAGGTAAATTTTCACTTGTTCCAAAGCTTACTTTAGAATAATAGAATTTAGCCATTGTTTCATCTTTTCTGATGCCTAAACCAAGCTGAAGACAGCGTGCATGGTAGAAGGCAGCCATGGTCATGCCTCTGCTGATGAACTCCGGGAGACAGTCTGTGACCTGGGATATCGTGGAGATGTCGTGAACCTCGTCATAGTCAGCAATCCTGAGGAGACATTCAATTGTGACAATTGAAGGACTTTATCTACAGTTTCACATTTTCACAAAACAACATGTATAAACTTTGTGTTCAAAGTGATCTGTACCCCTTTGAGAAGGAAGTTTGCTGTGTAGTAAAGTGTTAAGGTAAAGTAATCCACAAATACCGGGCAAGGTAAATTGGCAGGTTAGTTACAGCCTCCCTGTGGTTACACTCACTAGACTTGGCCATGAGAAAATCGATTGTTCTTATGATACTCATATTTCAAACTTAACACCATGTGGAAAACTGAATGGGGGGGGGAAGAGTTCTGTATTCCTTTGGATCAGACATGGCAACATCAACTTTCAGTCTCTATGACAGTCACACAGGACCTCTTTAACACTTGAATAGACAATATAAGCCAGCTTCTGTAATCCAGGTATAAATATGGAGAATTATGTGAAAAAGAGATTTTTTTGGTCAAGTATATGGTAACCACTGTTAGGGAGACTAGGAATATGGAAAATAATGGAATTAGTTTTAACCAGGGTGGGCACTTGTTTGGGGACACTGTAGGCTACTCTTTTCAGTGGCCTGGAAGCTGACATGTTGGGGAGAAGAGAGGAAGAGCAGCCTCTCCCTGCCTTCATCTTCTCTGGATCACTGACAGAAATGTATCAGGAGACCCATAGTCAGATGAGAGCATCCAGATGTGGTACCCTGGCACACTGCTATTTGTAATAGATGGGAAATCTATGGACTGGAAGACTTTTCAATATGGTTTAATAAGATGTCCGTGTAAATCTTTGAACTAATATTACTTGACAATCATGAAGCTATATTTTAATTGTATACTAATCGAGCTGCAAAACTGAGGAATATAGGAAGAAATTTAAACAATAGATATTTCTAATATGTCAAACTGTTAAGTATTTTATATACGCTCTTCAGAATCCTGTTGAAAAAGTATTTTCTTCTTGCAAATAAAGGAGTTGATGTTTTGTAAAGTTAAGAAATTTGCTCGAGTTAATAAAACTGAAATCCTAAAGATGGATGTCACAGAATCGTGCTTTCCAACACAGTAACCACTAGACATTCTGGCTGTTTAATTAAAGTGAAATACATTTCAAAGTTCAGGACTGGAGATGTAGCTCAGTTGTTGACTGCCTGCCTAACATGCATGAAGCCCTAGGTTTGATCTCCAGTACTGCATAAAACCAGGCATGGTGGCACAAGCCAGTAATCCTAGTCGTTGGGAGAGGGAGCCAGGAAAATAAATCCAAGACCATCCTCTGTTACATAGTGAATTTAAGGCCAGTCTGGGCTACATGAGCAATCATCTGGGGGAAAAAAAAGGAAAAGGGCTGGAGAAATGGTTCAGCTGGTTAAGAAGGCACTTGCCTGCAAAGCCTAACAACCTCTATTTAATTCCCCAGGACCCACATAAAGCCAGAGTGGCACATGCATCTGGATGGAGTTCATTTACACAGGCTAGAGGCCCTGGCACACCCGTTCTCTCTCTCTCTCTCTCTCTCCTGTCTCTCTCTCTGCTTACAAATAAATAAAATTTTAAAAAATGTTTTTAAAAATAAAAATTGTGTCCTAAGTGGAACATTTCAGGTGCTCTATCACCATCATTCCAACATGACAGAGTTCTGTCATTCAGAAGAGATAGAGCACAGCACATCTAGTTCTCGTGTAAATATCCACGTCATCTTGTTATTCAAATCTTACTGTGGTTTGCATAGGCCCTCTGAAGATGTCATGTGTTGTCAGTGTGACGATATTAAGACATGAGACCTTTAAGAGATGATTAGGTCATAAAGGCCCCTGCTTCATTCCATGGATAGGAGGCCACACACACAGCCTTCGGTGACTTGTGAGGACACAGCATCCCTCCCCTCCTGAGGCTGACAGCCCCATCCAAAACAACTACAACAGTCACCTTTTGGAAAATGTAACACACTTTGTAAAAAATTTCATCTTGTAGTAATACTCTACAAGAATCCCTTGTGCGTAGACATTTCCACGTCCTGCGGCTTCTCTTAAGCATTGCAGGGCAGCATCGGTGTCCTGGCGGATGCCTTGTCCATAAAAATACATGATGCCAAGTGCACCTTGAGACTCCAGGTTTCCATTGCCACAAGCTTCTGAATGCCAGTAAAATGCCTAGGGAAGCAGAAGGTCATCGAAAGGAAATTACAAGGGAATACTAGAAAGAAAGAAGTAAGTATAAAATGGTAAGATTATACTATCTGTCCCCAGGACTTAGTTCTACAGGAATTGCTTCTTGAATGTATTTTCCCCTGTTGGTGACGGCCTGAAGCAGTGCAGAAGTGAGTCCCTCAACTCTGCCCACATGTTCCGGAACATCCTTGGCAGATAAGCATCAGCTATCCTGGGCTTTAGACCTTCCAAATTTGTCAGTAAAGATGGACAAGGTGTGAAAGATAAGAGAAAGTCTTGGAGCCACTCCTGTCAGGAGGCACAGTGGGAAGGAATTGCTTACCGACGCTAAGGAAAAGCTTAGAGCTTGTGTAAGTTTTCTTGTCGCTGTGACCAAATTCTGCTAAGCAGCAGTGTAAGGAAAGTGGTTTATTTTGGCTCATGGGTTGAGAAGTCTATCAGGGTGAGTGAGGCATGGGAGAATATTTTCTACAGGGCAGACGGGAAGGAGGACGAAGCTAAAAAACCTCAAGCCTTCCACCCCAACCTTCCTCTGGTTCATCCCAAAGATTCCATATCCTTCCAAAAAATAACCATGCCAACAGCTGAGGACCAGTGTTGAAGAACTGAATGTATGGGGGACATTTCTCATTCAAACCACAACAGAGCACCCAAGTGGATCTCAGAGGTGGTAGCTGCCAAGATCAAAGACAGCAGAGCCCCGTACTCAACTACCATAAATTTTAACTTTGTTTAAACAGTTATTTCCAAGTGACTGTTTGGTTTTCTGAGGACAGTCTTGGGCCTTATCTACCACTAACTTTCTCTGACAAGTAGGACTTAGACTTATAAGTCTCTCATTCGTGATGAGATTGTATTTTCACAGAAATAGAATGCCTTTAACTTTTGATTCTTAGTATACTTTACTTATCAGTGTCACTTATTACTTCAAATTACTTAAAAAAAGAATTTGACCATCATTTCATGGATATTCTCTTTTAGTTTTTGCAATGTCAGGCTTTTTAAGTTTTTTTTTTGTCTGCTTTGCTTCAGGTGGAGAAGGCAACTTCTATACATAAGTACAAGGGACAGAATAAGCTTTGATGGTTAACCGTGACTGTCAACGTTACTGGGTTGAGACATGCTGTGATAACACCTCTGGGTGTGTCTGGAGGGGGTTCCAAAGATTAGGGAGGGAAGATGAACTTGAGTGGGTGACACCATCCATTTGATAGACTGGGAATAGGACTGACTAAAAGGGGAGCTGGAGAAAGCGCACTCTGCTTCCTGGCCACCATGTGGGGAGCGACTGCTCAGCCACATATCCTTGCTGCCATCAAGGTCCACTTCACTACAGGCGGATAGTAATGGAGCCACTGACTATGAACTTCTAGCCAAAATACATGCTGCTCTTGCGCGGCCCTCGGGTGTTTGTCACAGCAACAGAATCTCTCACAAAGACCCCAAAGTATATGTGTATTCCTTACACTTTTAAGGAAATATAAGATATTCAAGACCGTTCTTTGATTTCCCCATTGTCTTTTCAAAAAAGAAAAAAATGAAACAGATATTGAACTCTAATGCCAGGATTAAAAAGAAGTGGTCTTGGGGTGTAGCTCAGCAATTGAGTGCTTGCCTAGCACATGTAAGGCCTGGGGTTTGATTCCCAGCATGGGAAGTGTGTGTGTGTGTGTGTGTGTGTGTGTGTGTGTGTGTGTGTGTGTGTGTGTGTGTGTATAAGAGGAAGAAGGGTACTGTACCTTCTCTAACTCTTTGGGTTCTTTTGTTGAATAGTATAATCCTAGAATGCTCTGAGCCCTCACGCTAGCTTTGGGGTTTCCATTGTCCGCAGCAAAAAGCCACAGTCTGAAAGAGAAAGCAAGGCAAATTATTCTTTGTTTCAGCATTTCAGCCTCACAAAGTCTTCTTTTCAGGTGAGATTACCTTTCAGCTTCCTCTTCAGATCGTTTAACACCTTTCCCTTCATAGTAAGCTCTTCCAAGGTTGTAAGCAGCAGCAAACTTTAAGTGTCTCGTTTTGGGACATGGAGAATCAATGATTTTCTTCATATATTCCACTCCTTTTTCCTTCCACAAAGGAAAAGAACAAACAGAAAATCCCTGTTTTTAGTTTTACTCAAATTGAATATCTTTAAAATTTTTTTCTTTATTTGCAAACATAGAGCTAGAGAGAGATAGAGATAGAGCAGGGCAGGGCTTCCAGCCACTGCAAATGAACTCCAGACACATGCTCCACTTTGTGCATCTGGACTTACAGAATTGAACTCAGGTCCTTAGGTTTTGTAGGCAAGTCCCTTAATTGCTGAGCCATCTCTCCAGCCCAAATTGAATGCCTTTTTCCAATATTATGTAGGGTCCATGTTTCACGCAATGTGTCAGATCACAAGTCTGTGCATAATGGGTATATTTGTTCTGGGTTTGGGAGGCTGAAGATAAGGGAGGCAAGAAGGTATGGCAGCACATCTGCTGGCCAGGCATTCCCAGGAGCAAAGCAATATAAGAACTCTGTAGACGGTGGTGGTGGGAGGGGAACATAATCACATTTTATATGCTTATATATTAAAGTTCTCAATAAATGAATAAAATCAATTAAAATTTTTATGCAGGCATGGTGGCATATGCCTTTAAACCCAGAACTCAGGAGGCAGAGGTAGGAGGACTGCTGTGAGTTTGAGACCAGCCTGGTGCTATAGAGTGAGTTCCAGAAGAGATAAACAATCCCAATGGCTTACATGAACAAGGAGTTGCAACTGATGTATATTTCACCATATTTGCTCACCCTGTGAACAAAAAGTTAGTGGCCAAATCCATACACAAGCAATTCCTTAGGATAACTGGGATGGTTTTAATGAAGTGTCTCCCAGAGGCTCATGGGTTTTGAGTACTTGGTCCCCAGATGGTGCTAATTTGGGAAAGTTGTGGAGACTTTGAGGGGTGGAGCCTTACTGGAGGAGGTATGTCATTGGGGGCAGACCTTGGGGTATATTGGTTGAGCCCCTGGTATTCAGGATTGGTACACTTAGACTACTTCTCTGCTGTGGGTGTATGATGATGTGAGCCAGCTTCTTACTCATGCCATGCCTTCTCTGCCATGATGAAACTCCCCTGAAAACGGTAAGATGAAATAAACCCATTGTCCCTTAAGCTGATTTTGGCTGGGAATTTTGTCCCAACAATGAGAAAGTGACTGATGCAAGAGCTGTCATTCATTATTAATAAGTGAGAGGAAATGAGTGAAAAGAATACACATTTCACTAGCCTTTGGGGATGGGTTATTCAAGTTTAGGTACAGAGAGGCTCATTATTGTTGGCAGTGGAATCTAGTTACTTAAGTGTCTGGAAAGGTCTTGAAGGGAAGCTGCTAGCCTGGAGTTAAAGTTGAGGATGGACATGTGTAAAAAATGATACCGGTAATTGATAATCATGTAAAATAGAGATATTATAAAGAATAATTAATTTAATTAGATCACATAATCCCTGGACAATGCAATCTTAAGTGCCGTGAACAAGAACTTACAAAATTTTGAGTGGTTCCAAGTCCATCGTAATACATCACTCCTAGCTGGTAAGTTGCTTGGTGATCTTTCTCTTTGATTTCTTCAAACTGTTCTAATGCTTCTTTGTACCATCCCTGGAAGACACAGAGAATAGTTGACTTAATTATGACGTTCATTTCACATCAAACTGAAGTAACAATGTCATTTGTCCCAAGGATTAACAATGCAGCCATATTGGACACCACTCTCCTAGCCATTGGGCTGTGGTGTCTCAAGAGAAAACATGCACCCTGAGGTCTCAACAAATATTTATGAAGGTGCCAACATCAAAAAGTTGGCGAGAAAGTAGGAGATGGATTAATAGTTGCTCGATTCTCGATAAATCATGAGGGATTGGGGACAGTCCCTTTTCAAACCTTCCTGTGGTAATTAAATCTCTTATTACTGAATTTAAGATAGTAGCAAGCATAGGGTTGTTTTCTTTAGGTCTATCTCTCAGGCTATCCCAGAATAATGTGGATAGAGAAGAAAATAGCCTCCTCATGCTATACATCAATCCAACAAGCTACATATTGTACTAAAGAATTGGAGCCTTTAATTATTGTTAATATGCAAATATATAACAAATGATATAAATATTGGGGGCCAAAATATTTTTAAATTATGTTTTTCATTTATATGTGAACATGGATTTTTATAACAAAATCGCTCATATTAATAATTTTTGTGAAGAATGTTCAGATAGCTCACTCTGTTGGCTGTGTGTCACACTTCAAGCCAAAATCAGTCTGTGATTTGACAGACTTTGCCTACTCGAAACTAACTGAAAGGTGGTTGTGAGCATCTGATACCTCTGCTATCCCTATTCTATCTTAATCTATCATCTATCTACCCATTATCTAGCATACATCATTTATCTGTCTATATCTATATCTGTATCTATATCTATATATCTATGTCTATGTCTTTGTCTATGTCTATATTCTATCATCTATATCTAATTTATATCTATATCTATATATCACTATCATCTATCTACCTATTATCTCTTCTCCATCATCTATCTCTCTCTAGCTAGCTATCTGTCTGTCTGTCTGTCGGTTGGTCGGTCTCTCTGCCTGTCTGTCAGTCTGTCTGTCTGTCTCATGCTATGAATGGAATCCAGGACTTTACCCATGCTAAGCAAGTGCCCTTCCATTGAGCTAACAACCACAACAATGAGAATGCACTAATAAAATGATGGGTAATAGAAATAGACAGAAAAATACCTCTTCAAAATATAGTTGACCTCTTAGAAAATATGCCAGAGTATCCCCTCTTATTATTCTTTCCTTCAAGAGCTGCAATGCCTTATCCACCAGATCAGCATGGGTGTAATGATCTAATTGAGGAAAGTAAAAATTTCATTAACTATACAATGTGAACTTGTTCTCTTGAAATAGTATTATAGAATTCTTACCAATTTCTCATGCCTAAAACTAATTTCAAGGAAAAAGCCTGATTGCAGTACCTAACATTATACCTGGTATAATCAAGAAATTCTCATTTATTGATTTTCAGACTATGTCTCTTCATGGTCAGGAAAGTGCTCTTAGGCAGTCTATGTGCATGACTCGGGCAAAGCTGCCTTGTGGATAAGGTAAACTCTTATCCTAACCCATCAAAAGAACTCTAATCAAATGAGCTGAGTATCTCCAGCTTAATTTTTTAAGCCAGTACAAAAATAGCTTTAAATTCCCAGAGGAAGTAAATGAGTCATGGTGCTCTTCTTTTCGATCAAAGTGGCATCTGGCTTTTCTTTTTCATAGGCATATCCTTAACTGTCGAGAGAAAGATCAGAATCAGGATTGAACTGTGACACTCCTCCACTGATAATTTGCTCTCAGAATAAGTAAGAATTTCAGACTCTTGCAAGAAAGCTTGAAAGGAGTATAAAATTAACCATTTCCTTAAAATCAAGAAGACACATGTTTCTCCTGTAGCGTACATAATGAAATTTCAGTCAAAATGTTTCCCAAGGCAAGATTCCATATCTAGATTTATACCAGGTTTTTCTCTCTTCCAGTGAAAGAACTTCTGATGCTTGGCAGCGTACTGAGGTAGAGATGTGTTGTAGGGGTTCTTGGGTAACTTCTCACTGGTCAAATTCATCCTGTTTCCACAATGCGTATTCTGTAAAGAACGACAGATAAGATAGCAGACATTTCTTCCAGAAATGTGCAAAGCGGGACGGCATTCCTACTGGTACCCATTACAAGAACTTCCTCACCTTCACTGCCTAGTAGTAGGACTATTTGCTAGGACACCAAGGGCCCTCCATAGCTATGAGATGTAGACCCCTCTATGTTCGTCTCTACTGGTGGAATAACTGATTACCTAAGTCCTGTCTGGCTATGAGTTTCCACACTTCAGGGAGTTGTATCATCTCCCAACCGATGGCCCTCAGTGGGAATAGTGCCAGTGCTCAGAGATACGGTTCCCGTGCACAGATGGCATCCTGCATCTTGCAACTGAAGCTCACCCAGAGCAATCCAGTTCAAGTGAAAGCCTTCGTATGTTTTACCTGGGAATACACTGTATTTTAGCTGTGGTGTTCTGTTTTCTCTTCCTGTCTGGATTGGATTGCCATGTTAAAAGACGGATCACAGTTGAATGGTAAATCAGAGCCTTCATATAAAATGGAGAGGCCACCTCATTTGGGGTGAAGTAGTCCAGATTGGCATAGGCTGAGGGTAGTGAGATATCAAACTCAGTTGTTGCTATGCTTTTTTTGTTTACTCATTGGCATTCTATTGTTTCAACTGTCTTTCACCAATCAGGAGCAAGCTTCCAGTCAAGGTTCCCGACTGGTCTGGACAAGATCTCAAGAGACCCTTTTCTGATCAAAAAGGTGAATTTATTGACCCACAACATATTATTACGTTAGACAATAAGCTGCTTCATTAGATGAGAATGAAATGAAAGAGATCATTCAGTAAGCTAGTGAAAGCAGCTACTGAACTACTTGTGATTTCTGAAGAGTCATTTATTCCTTTTAAGAGTTCATTGCTCTGAGTTGAGGTGATGGTTCAGTAGTTAAAGGAATTTGTTTACAAAGCCTGCATGGGTTCCATGTAAGACCAGACTTTTTCAGGACACCTTGAAGCACCCATACACACATACACAAATAAATAAAAAAAGGTTAAATATTTGTATTTATTTGAAAGCAGAAAGAGCAAGAGGGAGAAGGAGAGAGAGAGAGAGAGAGAGAGAGAGAGAGAGAGAGAGAGAGAGAGAGAGAGAGAGAGAGAGAGAATGGGTATACCAGGGCCCCTGGCCACTGCAAACAAACTTCAAATGTATGTACTCCTTTTGTGCATCTGGCTTTACTTGGGTACTGGGGAATTAAACTTGGGTCGTTATGTTTTGCAGGCAAGTACCTTAACCAATAAGGCATCTCTCCAGCCCATAAATATTTTTAAAAGTTAATTTCTTTAGCTATAGTTTGATCCATTGTCAGTAGCTTGAGCTAAACAATATTAGATGCTCTTCCCTTGATAAATAAAATTCTTGGATTATATGAATTTTATATGAATTTTATATGAATTTTGGGATTGCAGTGCTCTAGCGAACACAGAATTGGTAGAAATGTAGCTGATGGGATTTACTGCTGTGATTCTCCTGCTCAGGATTTCAGGGGCTGGCACTACCCTGGTCCAAGAACAGAGTGGAGTGGACATCCCAGAAGCACTTACATATATACCCAATACACAAAAATATATGTTATATATATGTTGTGATGGTTTGATCCAGGGGTCCCCGACAAACAAATGCATGTGTTCTGAATGCTTGATCCCCAACTGATGGCAGTTTTGGAATTGGAACCTTGTGGGAGTTGTGTTGCTGGGGATGGGATTATGGGGGTTATAAGCCAGCTTCCCCTTGCCAGTGTTTGGCACACCTTCCTGCTGCTGTTTGTAGTGCTGTGGCGGAGGTGATGTCCACCCCTCTACTCATGCCATCATTTTCCCTGCCATCATGGAGCTTCCCCTTGAGTCTGTAAGCCAAAATAAACCCATTCCTTCCATCAGCTGCTTTTGGTTGGGTTCTTTGTCACAGCAATGAGAAAGTTGACTACAACATATATAAAAATAAGGAAGAGACTATGATTACATCAAGACAACATGTTGAGTTATACAATATATGCATAGAATATTGCATATGGATATCATATTGCAGAGTGCCCTTCACAGTTCTAAGATTCATTAATTTTTGCAATAAAATGTAATATTGTTCTCTTGGAATGGAGTAAACATTAAATATAGTCATATAAGTACAGATCAAACAATATCATTGCCTTAAGAGTTATAAAAATTTGTTTTAGAACTTCATGTGTTTTAGAATTGCAAATAAACTGTGGACCTGTTTCTCTTATTTCCTATAGTATTAATGAGATGAGGCTATATATTTACTCACATTAAACACAGATGGACATAAAAAGGCTGTCTAGTTATGCCTAGAACTGCTCTAGTGTTCCCGGTAATAAACAACTTAAAACTTAAGAATATTGTCTTTTCTTCCAATTAAAATAAACTTGGGCCAGGGAGTTGGTGAAAGCCTTGGGTTCCTAGTCAGCACTAGCTGGACCAAGAGTTTTGGCTTTCCCTCGCATCTACCTCCCATTGTTGTAGGTGCATAGGTATCACAGATGGGTTTTCCCAGCTTTATGTGGGTGCTGGGAAGAATCAATTTTCAGTCATCAGGCTTGCAAGAAAGCACCTTTAACCACGGAGCTATCTATCTCCCTAGCTCTGACTTAATGATTTTTCTTATGAGCTAATATTTGTTACCCAAGAGTATTTCCTTGGGAGATGGCTCAGCAGCTAAGAGCCCTTGCTTTTTATATGTGAGGACATGAATTCCATTTCCAAGAACACGAGTTAAAAAGCTGTCCGTGGCTCCATAGTCTGTAACCCCAGTCCTGTAAGGGGTGGAGATCAGAGAATCCCTCAGGCTCAGTGACCAAAATATGGTAAATGTATGGGAGAGATTCTATCTCAGGGAAATACACAGATGAACATCAGTGGAGGGCACCTGAGTTTCTCTCCTGGACTCCACCTGTGCACACATAAGTGCATATGCAACACAATACAACACACATGCTCTACCCCCCCCCCCACCCCACAGAATACTGCCTTGAATAGGAGGCAGTTTAAGCCCCATGGAAGATTCAGTTCCAGGAACAAATCTACGTTTACAGTATTTTTTTCAGCTTCAGATTGATTTATTAATGTCGTTCAATCAGAGTGTGTGCAGAACGTGTGCATTAGGGACTTACCATCTATTATTGCATGCAACTCAAAGCAGGGGAATAGTTACTGTTCAATGAAAAAGTTGTCTTTCTGCTTAAAGAAGACAATCTTGGTAAACTGAATGTTCCAAAAATGACTAGGATTCTTTAAAATGTATATGAATAATAAGAATGTAAGAATAATAATAATAAGAATGAACTAAGGACTCTAGTGTCAATAGCCTTAGTTCAAATCCTAGCTCTACCTCTTAATGTTAGATAAGCCATGGAATGTCTTCAAGCCTGAAATTCTTTCTGTAAAAATAGAAATACTACCTATCAATGTTAGTATTCCAAATACAGTAAAGACTCAACGTCAGTTTATTATAATTAACATAATAAACTGGAATGGGCATTTAATATAATTTCTTGTATGTTTTGACACAGTTATGTTATGTAGCCCAGGCTTAGCGTTCTGCTTCTGCCTCCCATGAGCTGGGATTACAAGTATGTCCCACCATGTCCAGAATGATTCCTCAATTGCAAGTGTATATGTTTGGTTCACATCACTGCAGTATGCATATCAAACCAGAAAATTCATAGTTCTATGTATTAGCCTGAACTATACTTAGTTCTCACAACAGTGGAAGAGATTTTACATTTCTTAGAAATACTCTGCCCTCCTTAGACTACTCAGAAAGCTCACCCTTCAAGACTCAGCACATACAACTTTCATTCACTTGTCCACTTAGCCAATAGCTAACTTTTTTCAACAATTACTTATTCTCAGTGGCATTCTTCTTATGGACACACATCTACCACAAATAAAATATATAGAGCTAGCAATGCCCAGAAGAGTAATTGGTCATAGGTTTTAGACTATCTTCTTCTTTAGAAAATGTTATCTGCTCTATAGTCAGCAAAAATTCCTGTTACTTGCCACGATTTGTACTGATGCTGTGTATTTTTGTGAGCGACTAGCTTTGCTGTTTTCAAAAGTTTTTAGAGCATTACTATGGGTAAACCCAGCTGAGAGATATATTTTTCTGAAGCAATGAAAGCAGAAAAAATATTCAGCGATGAAAGGAACAAGGTTCAACAAACTGTGACAGTTCCAGGCAAGCTCCATGGACTCCCTCCCATTGAGTGGGAGGTATCTCTAGCCAGAGTTCAAACCTAGATGCAAAAACTGATTGGTCATGTATAGACCAATCAGCTGTCTCTCTGACTCACCTGGGGAACTTTTAAAAAGCTTCCCTAGAACAAAGACCAGTCTTCTTTTCCACATAGCATCCTAGAAAGAGGTCTTTTCATTTTTTCCAGGTAAGGCCCCTCACCCCAGCTCAGTTTTTACAAAACTACTCACAAAATTACTTTACTCTCATGTAACAGGAACTTAAAAATAATTATTAAATACCTGCTGAAAAGAATCATGTTTTAAAGGGAAATGATGTAATATGGAGATATTTTCACCACATACACATTTTATTATGTAAGCTTGGACAGATAGACAGACAGACAGACAGACAGACAGACAGACAGACAGACACACACACACACACACACACACACACACAAAACCCTGATATTTTTTGCCACTGAGAGCAGCTTAGGGATGGGGCTTTCTCTTGGCTAAGTGTAAGAATTGTCCTTGGGCTTGTAGGAAAAAATCTAGGTCATTACATTTTACTCCAGGTCAAAAACATCAAAAGGATCTGCCCTTTTCCTTATCTCTGCCCTCCCCCAGTCCTTCCACTCCCTTTCCCAAAGAATTCAAAATTCCTGACCCCAGACTTTGGCACCAGAAATAAACTGGTTAAACCAGCCACCTATCCATGGGGCTCTTAAAAACAAACAAACAAGCCAGCACTTGTAAAACTTGTTCTTCACAAAACCACTCCCCATAGGATACCCAGAAGTGAGCCTCTTTTCTCCCTGGGCAAGAGCTCCACCTTGCTTCTCTTAGTTCTAGACTTAAGCCCCCTCCCCCTTTCTTCTTCCTAGAGTTTCAAGCTATAATAAAAGCTTTCTGGTCTGTGGATTTCATTCTTCTAATTTGTAGACTAAGAATCTGGGAAGACCCTAAATTATTGTTACCAATGGCATAAAGGAGCCCAACATGGTATACTGTATCAGCATGAATATTATTTTTTTTAGGTGGGGTCTCGCTGTAGCCCAGGCTGACCTGGAATTCACTCTGTAGTCTCAGGGTGGCCTCAAACTCAGGGTTCCTTCTACCTCTGCCTTTTGAAGGCCAGGATTAAAGGTGTGCACCATGTCCTTGACTCTTCCTGAGCACTGGTTCCAGATCAGCTAAACACTAAAGCTTCAGTTGTTGCTTCTTAAAAGATCCGTCACATTTTGAAGACCAACTTGTCATCTAAAAGCATAATAAAATCAGATGTATTTTTGAGTGCTACAGAAAAGGAAGTCAATGAAGACATACGAGAAGTACGGTCTGGAGCTGATCTGGAACCAGTACTCTGGAAGGGTCAAGGGACTAGTCGTCAGTGGCAACATTTCAAAGTTAGTTTCCTAAATTTTACAAAAGGGTATGACTCAAGCTGAACAGCACAAAAGGTGCCCAGAGGGCCATTTCCCTTGGCCCTGTTCCTGGGCATCTGGACAGAGGCCCTGGGTCTTATCTAAGGTCACCTTCTCTTTTTCCCTCAGCTCTCCACACAAGAAGACAGAGGGC
This sequence comes from Zapus hudsonius, assembly GCA_004024765.1. Classification (NCBI taxonomy): domain Eukaryota; kingdom Metazoa; phylum Chordata; class Mammalia; order Rodentia; family Dipodidae; genus Zapus; species Zapus hudsonius. The sequence goes on from PVHP010000653.1 coordinate 64,691, forward strand.
AACTCATAAGCCCCCTCTAGAGGCCACCCAGCCTGGGCAAACTCTAGTGCTTACTATGCCCAGGAGGAGACAGTCCAGTGTTTCACCCTTTCCCTCCAGGCGATGCGCGACAATGGGTTCACACCTGCCAGGAATCCCCGCCGTGGGCACGGGCTCCTGCCAGCCTGGCTCGGTGGTTCTCTTAGTTGAGAGAAGGGGAGCCTGACATAGCACCTGTCCCTGTCATTTCCATGAGGGCGTCCCGAGAAAACACCTGTCCCTTTCATCCCATGCGGCATCCCGGGACAGCACCTGTCCGTGTCACTGCCTCCATCCGCCCTCTTTTCCGGGGTACGTGCTGGAGGACAGACACCGGAAGCGTGATCCGCTACCCTCGCGACGCCAGTGCCAGGGCACCGCAGGGCCTTAGGTGCCAAACCCAGCGCGACCCGTAGCATCCGTTCCAGCCCTCCTCCCCCTGCCCACCGCCTGCACTGCGCACGCGCGCCGGGCGGAGGGACGCAGAGGGCGGGCCCGGAGCCCTGGGCTGGCTAATCGCCGTGCTCCCCCGGGGCCGCGCGGGCCGGGGTCGCTCCTACCTGCGCGAGCGCAGAGTGAGTCCCAGCGCTCGGCTCTCCGCGGCGCTGCGCTCATCGGCCAGAGGCTGAGTTGCTGGATTGTAACCCCGAGGTGAGCGCCGCCGCTTGGGTCCGGCGGGATGCTCCGTGTTCTCGGGCGCGCTGGCGAACTGGCCCCTTGCAGTCACGGCGTCCAGTACGGAGAGGGCTCGGGCAGGCCGCGGAGGTGTCTTCCTGCAGGTGGACGGTCTCAAGAATGTTCTGGTCAGCGCACCCCAGGACCCTGCCAGCCGTCGTCTGTCCACCTGGCTGCAGAGGTGGCCTTACTAGCTGCCAACAGGTGCTGACTTCAGCCTACAGGTAACCAGGTAACTGATTGTTGCTGCGTACAAGCCGCCTCCACCCTCCCAGCTGCATCGACATTTCTCAGCTGCGGGAGCATTTCGTGGTTGCAGTCACGAACATGTCTGTAACAGCGATGCCCCGTAAATAGAACGGAAGGCCCCGAGTGAAGACATCATAGCCATAATAAAGTAAAAAAAAAAAACAAAAACATGGAATTGATTTTAGTGACTAAATCAAGGCACTGTCTCAACACGAACAGTTATTGGTGTGCTGACATTCTATTTCCATACATTGCACAGTGAGTGTCATACTCATTTGAAATAATTCAGTCCTGCCACGTATGCGCGCAGCAGTAAGTGGTGAGTGGCCCTGTCACATTGCACAGCATGTGTCTACAGAAATTTTCAAGTACTCTCTCCATTACCAACCCCCGTCCAGCAACTGCCCTGATACTTGGGAAGTGATCCACACCCACCCATCCTAGTGTCCTACCCACTTTCTTGTGGAGCTTTTCGCTTCCACTGAGGATATGAAAAATAAAAATATGAAATTATAAATTCCAGCATCCATAGAACTGTAATTTCCTTGTATTCACTAAAATTTTTATGTAGATGTGTGTAGAATGTTTTTTATTAATGAAAACATACTTTATTAAAAAGAAGGTTGAATTAATGAATTCAGGCCATATAAGCAGTAGTTAAGTGGCTTCCTGAAATAGCTTGTATTAGATTTAACCCACTGGCTTCCATGGGAAGATGTTCTGAGATTAAGTGCCGCTGTGTTGTCCTCAAGGATTTTTGGGGAGAAACTCCACTTCACAAGGCAGCAAAAGTTGGAAGCCTGGAATGCCTTAACCTGCTTGTAGCTAGTGATGCCCAAACAGTACAAAAGCAGCAGCTTCAGATTCTGTTTTCTTAGATATTATTCAAACTCCTGAAGCTCAATTCAAAACGATTTAAAAAAATGCTTGCCTACTTGGTAGTGTTATTCAATATTTATTGAAGTGGTCAGAGAGACTTAGTATCAATTTGAGTGCGAAACAGATCCCGAGTAACCAGATGTGCACATCTGTTTGCTATGCCTGATTCCACTTTAGTTTGGTTTAGGAAGACTTACTGACTGCATTTGGTTACTCATTCACTATAGATCAAACACCAAATACTCTAAAGAGTGTTCATTCCACAGTAAAATATACTAATGGAAGAGACACTGCAACAGTGGAATGCCTACTCTGTGGAATCTACCAGCCAGAGGCTACAATAGTGAAGAAAACCAAGATTTCTCCGGGCTTCCTTTACCTACTGTTTTTGTAGTGCGGACTCAACGGGAGGCCTCCACTGTGCTCCAGCCAGAGCTCTTCTATCTGCACGCTGTGTGTGCAACTTCCCCTCTTATCTGCATAAACATTTCCCAGCTTTCTTTGTTAGGTATTTTTCCAACAAAATAGATTTCTTTGATTAAAAAAAACTGAAAATTATCTCTATTTTAACTCCTTTCTTGTCCAATTTTAGCTTATGTAATGAGAATGGGCAAACAGCTGAAGATCTTGCTTGGGCATATGGATTTCCAGAACATGCCAAGTTTCTTAAGATGATAAAATGTGTGCAGAAAACAAAATCAAGTGAACGCTCTCACAGAGACCCCTGTGTTCCAGCGTGCAGAGAGAAGTGAAGTTTTAGAAGTACAGAAGATGTAACTTGAAAAGGACGCTGGTCAGTCATAGCTGATGCTTTCTCCCTCAAGGCTCTTCTCAAATATGATTACTATTCCATTTAAATAGTAATGTTCTTAGTTTTAGTATTACATTTTCATTTTATTTTTATTTATTCATTTGAGAGAGACAAAGAGACAGAGAGTGAGGATGGGTGTTCCAGGGCATCCTGCCACTATAAATGAACTCGACACAAGCACCCCTTTGTGCATCTGGTTTTACGTGTGTACTGGGGAATCGAACCCAAGCTGTCAGGCTCTGAAAGCAAGTGCCTTTTACCTCTGTCATCTCTCCAGCCCCTTGTTTATTCTTGTTTTTTTCTTTATTGTTCATAATGAGTTACATTGTTTAGTGGGCCAACCATAATTTGTTATCCCCAATTCCCCGTTGCCCCCCTTCCCCATCCCCAGTCAGCTGGATATCCTTCTCCGTGGGCTGTCTGTATCAGTGTTTGTAGTAGGGGACCATGGATAGCTCATTCTTCAGCCGGGCTCTCATGTCTCAAGTGTGTAGTTATTGAGGGTTGCCAAGTCTCTGCTATTCTCCCCCACCACGGCTCTCACAATCTTTCCGCCCCCTCTTCCTCTCAGTTCCCTGAGTCGTGGTGGGCGAGTATTGAGGCTGCTATGATGTTGTGAGCTTAGGGGTTTTTGTGTCGAGATTCGTTGGAAGCAGGGTCTCATTCTAGTCCAGGCTGACTTGACTCAAACAGCCATCCTCCTACCTCAGCCTTCTAAGTCATTTACATTTTAATACTTGTTAATTACTATTATTAAATTCTAGAAATCAAAATTTGACCTGCATGGGTAGAAATTTTAGGAGAAAATTTCTCCTTTTTGAAAAAGTTTTTATTGATGACATTTTTCTCTCCAAAACAGATGTCATGTTGGGTCTGAAGAGGTTTGAAGAAGGGCTTCATTCTGAGAAAATCTGTATGGTTTACCACATATCTAAACTCCAGAGGAGGAAAGCTTTCTTCCAGGTGAAGCGAACATTGAAGAATACATCTATTTACCTGACTGTAATACTTTGATTGTACATGCTTTGTGTAAGTTATTAAAGGAATGTCTAAAGAATAAAATCTGCAGTATTTACTAATGTGAGAAATCATAATTTAAATCATTAAACTACACATTTTTTTAAATTAAGCTTGTTTTCATTAACATTATAATAATACTGCCACAGTCTTTGAAGCCATGTTAATTTAAACAATATTTGGTCGTTGAGGAAGGCATAAATTATAGTAAGCACCCTTGTTCCAAAAGTCCGGGCCTTTCCATCCACACCAGCCCTAGATTTGGGAGAAGACAAAGGAAAACCTTTTACAAAACTCCAACATTATATGATGGTAATTGTTCTTTATTTAGTTTGCTTAGCTATATTTGGTTGACTCTAAAGCAATAAAGTTTACGTATTAGTCTATAGTCTTACTTCAAGACACTGATAAACTTCCATCTATTTGTTATGCAAAGCTATAAAATATCCAAAGCCATGTTATCATGAGGTTTGTGTTCCATCGTGCAGTTTTATAACAGAAGCTTTTATAAATTTGACCTACATTTGGTGTTGCACTATTGTGCCCCTTGTGTCCTCCCTACACAGAGTCCCAGTTACTCTGACAGCCTCTGCAAGACCTCCTTACAGCAAGGATCACTTACCATCTTTCTGGTACCAGCCAGGTTGCTAATCTTCATTTCTGTCTAGACGCATGCTAGCTGGGGACTTACCTTTTCCAAGATAACTTGCAGATCTTCAGCACCTGTGTAATGTGGGTCTAGTATCAGAAATTTGATCTGTCCTGTAACCTCATTCCATGCAACTCCTAGTATTGTGTGAGCCAGAACGCCTCCTCCTAGAGAAAAGATGTGAAATACGGTAAATAGGGCACACATTAATCTCGTCTGTCTATTCAATTCAAACTTAAAAATGGCTCCTTTGTCCATTAATTTCATTTAAGACAACATTAGCGTAGACTGCCCTATGTTGTAAAAGACAAATACTCTGTGAAAGAATAAGATTACATCTTCAACACACAGAGCACGCAATCCTATCTGTAGTCATACAAAGTTTATATGCCTTTAGAATTCCCTAAAGTGGACTCAGAAGGAAACCTCTCCCAACACAGGTAGTCATGCTGGGTGCCTCTCCCAACAGAAAGCCTGCTGAGTCCACTTCGAGCATCTCAGTGATACAGGTTCTCTGTGAACCTCTGTTTCTTACATGTTAGACTTAGCTGGTCCTACCATCATACTACAAATCTTCAGAAAATCCTTCATCTTTAATGAAGGTCACCCAGAGAGCTTAAGTCATGTGTTGTGCCACACAGCAAGCCAAGCAGGTAACAGAATAAGGGTTGGTCAAGTGACCGTATGTGTGGGTAACTTATGGCTGCGTGCTCTTGTTGGTTGTCTTGCTGCACAGCTCTCCTCTTTACTTACTGAGGCAATGTCTCACTTGAGTGCAGAGCTGGATGATGGAGTGAGTCTAGCCAGTCAGCTTGCCTGGAGATTACAGGTGGCAACCACACCCACCCAGCACTGGTCCTGGGTAGCTGATCTCTGGTCCTATGCTTGTGTGCAAGTGTTTTATCCATTGAGCCATCTCTTCAGCGCCCATCACCTCTCCTTAACACTACTCTCAGGTCTTTAAATGTTTAAATACATTGAGTCATCTTTCAGCCCTTACTTTGGTTATTAACTCTTTTTAAACTCTATCAATTTTGGAAATTAAAAAAAATCAAAGATCAATATGTATAATATAAAAGCTAATTTTAAAATGTTTAAAATGACTGATTTTATGTAGCATTTAAACCTGACAGTAATGAGTTTCACTTATTCATCCCTCTGCCAAGAGCCCAAGATGGCCAGAACATCTTACCGATCATCACTGGAGTGCCCTCACTCTGGAAGTGGTTGGCCAGTTCCCGTCCCTGAGAGGCCATTTCTGAACCTTGGCTGGAAAGAAACCGACTGCCATCAGATAAACTACTTCTAACACTAAGGTCAAGTAAGGAGTTTGGGGAGACAATGCTTTCTACCTTTTTGGTTAAGGAAAAAAATAGGAAGTTAAAAATTATGTGGTAAAGATGACTTAGCTAGTTAAAGGAATATAATAAAGAAATATTTAAGGTTACTAACTACAGAAGAAACAAAAAGATCTTGCTTCTGGAATTGTTTAAAGTAGTTTTGGAGTCTTGACATGAGACACCTGATGCCCAGGAGAGCTCTTAGGAGTAGATTTAATTATCCAAAAGATTAGCTCCTGTCTTAGGTTCTTGTCTTTATTCTGTAGGACCTCTGAGTCTGTGTTTTTCTCATTGTAAATCAGGCCCAATAATACTTGATAGAAGAGACTCGAGGACTAATGTTTTCAGGTGTAACACAATATTTTAGGGAGGAGTTGTATGTATTGTGCACTTCTACTTTTTTTTTTTTGTTTTGTTTTGAGTTTTTGATGTAGGGTCTCACTGTAGCCCTAGCTGACCTGAAACTCACTCTGTAGTTCCAGGCTGGCCTGGAACTCATAGCAATCCTACTACCTCTGCCCCACCCCCACCTCCCAGAGTGCTACCACATCCAGCTAACACTTTTACTCTTTTTTTTTTTCTTTATTGTCCATGATGAGTTACATTGTTTAGTGGGCCAACAATGAGTTGTTATCCCCAATTCCCCATTGCCCCCCTTCCCCATCCCCAGCCAGCTGGATATCCTCCTCACTTTTACTCTTGAAAAGAGAGACAGAAGGACTGATAAAGGAAGTATACCTATCCTTTGACTTATAAAAAGATTGTATCCCAATAAATCCATTATAAGGTAAAAATTCGACATACCTAATTAAACATCCTTAGCAACATAGTCTACTGTGTTTTTGCTTACTGAGTGATTGACTGAGAGCTGGGTCTTGCTGATGCTGCCAGGGAAGGATCAAATACAAAATCTGAAATACAATTTTTACTGCATTCATATTGCTTTTGCATCATCATATAAAAAAAAACTCAAGTGAATCATAAGACGATGTGTATGTGTGTGTGTGAAATGTAAGGTAGTGCTCAACCTTAGCTCTTAGCATAATGGGTAGGGTTATATATAATGTTTTAATCTGCCAAAACTTTCATTTTTGAAAACAGTTCACCAATTGATTTGACATGATTTAATACTGATTTCCCTAACTACTCCAGATTTCACTTGTGAAATCAGACATATTACAGTACTTGGAAAACAAGAATACTGTTATAGTTATCAATAAAAGAAATTTAAAACACAATAAGCTCAAACCATAAGGAGTTTGCTCCAAGAAAGTGATGTTCATTAATATATTTTTTGATATTTTAATGTTAGAATTGTGGGGAAATAAAATGAATATATTATTTGGTCACCTTGTTGATTAACATCTTAGGAAGAAAAATGACCGGCAAAAAACCTAAAGGTAAAAAAAAAAAAAAAAAAAAAAAAAAAAAAAAAAAAAAAAAAAAAAAAAAAAAAAAAAAAAAAAAAAACCTAAAGGTAGGTCATAGGTCAATATACAATTTTTTCCTTATAAAATTTTTAGAGGATTTAAGCATAAAAATATTAGTTTCTATATATAACTTTACCCCAAAATAACATATTTCCAAGTCTTTATTGTACAGGCTAAAATTAGGCCTGTAACATGCATAGTTTATTTATAGATTCAAAATCTTCCAAATGTAAGTGTAGAGTTAAAAAGATAACGATTAAAAGGATTAAGAGGATTAAAAGTCAGTGAAAGAAAAAGATCAGTTTTCTATTTAACAAAATGACAAAATATCACTTGAAATGATTTACTAAGTGACCTTACCTGACAAACAGTATTTTTGAAGTTACACCAATCAGTTGGTTTAGAACCAGCTGCACCTCGATAGATCCGATCCATTGCCGTGATCCGACAAATGTCGCTGGCTTGTCACCGGCGTCAACTAGAGCCTTTATATATTTGAAAGTATTTTTTTAAAAATCCATATACAAGGTAGCTATTAAAATATTTAGGACATTTGCCCCAGATTACCAATATAAGAATATTTTTTTCTTCAAAACACAAATCTATGCTGTAAAGTAATAGTTACTAATGCATATTAATTAACATACAATTGAATATGATTTCAAGTGGCATGTTTTGTACCTGCTGAATTTCTCTGTGTGTTGGGATGGATCTTTCTGTGTACCCCTGATGTCTGAACCAAGAGCAGATTGTCTGTAGAGATCGATAAGCACAGCCCCAGCCATTGTCATCTATCCGATCCTGCATGTAATGATGATAAGCGTATATGCCCTGGACCACACTAATCTGTATAAAAAGAAGAAATGTAGAAAAAGTAGTATGTATTCTATGCATACACTTGAGTCATGTTTACTATTCTGAGAGCTAGACAAATACTTTAGAGACTTATAAAAATGCCTTCACAGAATAATGATTTAATTTTATATTCTCTTTTTTCTTCCAGAAAGGTCAAAGTCCATACCAATGGACCCAAGAAGTTGTGCGCTTTGGCATCTTTTCCAATTCAGCTCTTGTACTTTACCATATTCTTTAAAAAAAATTATTTGTGTGTGAGAGAAAGAGTGCAAGAGAGAAAGAGGCAGACAGAGAAAGAAAAAGAATGGGCATGTCAGGGCCTCCAGCCACTGCAAATGAACTCTAGACACATGCTCCACCGTGTGCATTTGACTTTAAGTGGGTACTGGGAATTGAACTTGGTTCTTCTGCTTTGCAGACAAATGCCTTAACTGCTAAGCTATCTCTCCAGCCCCTTTTCCATATTTTTAATCCACTTTAGCTTCAAATATGCCATGGGTCATATTACCACAAAACCTTATGGTATTCTTAGCTGAAAACACCCTTTTCCCAAATAATTGACAGCTTGCACCCTTTCTTCAATCAAGTCTCTGTTCAAATTGAAGAGGTCTTTTACAACCAGCTATGCCTAAAATGCCATGATCATGCTCTCACTCTTTCCCTTGGTATCATATTATCTATCATCTGCTGATATATTTACATTTATATATGTTTGTGTGTATACTGAAAATTTCAAAGCACTATCTTACATATAGCCAATGATCAGTTTTTAAATGTCTATTCACACCAATGTGTATTTGCATATGCTATCTTGCCATGTACTTAAATAATCTCTAAATTATTTATAATGTAAATGCTATGTAAATGATTATTATACATACTGGTCAGGGAATAGCAGCAAGGAAAAAAGTGTATATATATTTGTGTATATATATATATATTTAATACAAAATTTCCCCCACATATTTAAAAATATTTTTATCTATTTGAGAGAGAAAGAGAGAGAGACAGAATAAGTATATAGGTACACCAGACCCTTTAGCCACTGCAAACAAACTTTCTGCCACTTTGTGCATCTGGCTTATGTGGGATCCAGGGAATCAAACCTGGGCTATCAGGCGTTGCAAGCAAGTGCCTTTAACTGTCCAGCCATCTCTAGCCCCCTCCCACATATTTTTGATATGGTATTGGTTGAATGTACAGGTGTATAACCTGCAGACATGGAAGGTACCTATGTTCCTTTTGGGAATATGTTGAGGAGGTAGGAGTAGATAAAGAAGACATATACAGATTGGTAATGTTCTAGTCTTAAACTGAGTAGGAACCTCTAGGTATTTATTTCTTTGCTATACTGTGAAATTTATATATATGTTATAGACACAGGTCACATATTACAAAATAAAATACAAATGCTTTTTGCATCTTTGTAACATAGATATGGAACCTATCTTATTGCCAAAATCAATGGTACTCACTCAACACTATAAGTACTAAAGTTCTTCATAAGGAAACATTGAGAATTAAAAGTGAGGGATTAGGGATGTAGATTAGTGGATAAAGTGCTTGCTGAGCAAGCAGGAGGACTGGAGTTCAGATCCTCAGCACCCATTTAAATGCCAGGTAGGCGTGGAAGCCTGCCTGTAATCTCAAATTCAGGAGGCAGAGACTAACAATCCCTGGTCAAGCTAACTAACTAGCTAGACTAGCTGAGCAAACTCTGGGTGCAGGTGAGACACCCTGCTTCAGTAAAGAAAGTGGAGAGCCATTAAAGAGACACCTGGCATTAATCTTTGCTTTCCTATATATACATGCACACACATATGCAGTATGCGTCCTAGATGTGTTCTAAAATACCTATGCCAGAGTCTTGTCAAAAACCATGAAGAGCTGTATTGTACCGCCTTGGACTATGTTTTGTATTTCCAATTTTATGATTCTATGACTGAGAGAGAGCAAGATTTTTAATAAGGAATAGGTTTCTCAAGATTTCCTTTTATCTTCCAAATAAGTGAAATTATACTCCTGAAAAGTTGACTAAAGACACACGTGTATAAATGTAATGGTGAGCGTCCAGCTACAGTTCTTTCCAGGGGAAGCCATTCTGTCCACAGCATTTGCAGAGATCCTTTCTTACTGGCCTATTGATGACTTAATTTAATCCCTCTCCTCACCTTCCACCAATCCAGTTATTTGCACTGAGCTGCCCAGATGCATGCTATACAGAAAGTTCAGAGCCTTAGATTTGTCTTACAATGGGGCTTGGTTATAATATGCTCTAATTAACATGATGTATAAGGTTCAGAATAAAAAAAGGGGGCAGGCCTTTAAAGAAACCAGAGAGAATGGAACTTTAGCAAAAGAAATGCAGTATATACTCTTTGTTCCTCGTTATTTTAGATAATTACTGTGACCTTAAATAATGACTCAAAGAATGGCTTAAGACAGACAGGTGACAAAGTAATTTTTAGAAATGCTACACAGTAGGAATAAATTTTTAAGAGTTCTTCTGGGAGCCATCAAAAAAAAAAAAATAAAAGACAAAGATCTCGTGACAACACTAAACTTACCACACCAGCCTCTACATTAGGTGGATTAAGATAAGCATGTGGGTTTCTAATGTAACCGTCTGTGTAGGGCTCATCCGGAAAGTGATAAGCATTGGACTTTTTGAAATAAGGTCTGTCATGAGGCAGATTGAAGAGATCATGTAGCTCCTAAATGAAATGAGAATCAATGAAGACTAATCAATAAAGTTAATGATTTAGATTCTTAATAAGCTTGTGCTAAATAAGTTATATTTTTAAATTATGTGATTTAATTCATTAAGGCCAAAGAGTGTGGATGAAGCTAAGACCTAATGAGATCTATTGTGTTTCTGCGTATATATGGATAGAAACTATAAGGGAACAAAGGAAAATGAAAATAACTTGCTGGACTGAGAGAATGGAGATGCTTTAAAATAATTTATTATAACACAGTCTGTTAAAATATATCCAGCCTAAAGACTGGTTTTGAAACAGCTTTGTAAATAAGAAATTATAAATGATTATATGAAAAATATTTTGAAAAATCATGTTTACAGTGCTTTACAAATAGAGTAATTAAATTACAGAGGATAAGTTGATACTTTAAAACCCACTGGAATAGCATGAATAGAAAAATATACACAGATGTTTAATACACTATTTTCACAACTGCATGAAAACATGAAATAAACCAGGTGTGATGGCACATGCCTTTAATCCCAGCACTGTATTTCAGAGACAGAAGTAGGCGGATCACTGTGGGTTCAAGGCCAGCCTGGGACTATAGAGTAAATTCCAGGTCAGCCTGGGCTAGAGTGGAGTCTACCTTGAAAAGGACAAAAGACAACACCAAAAAACCCACATGAAATAGTTATTTTTAAAAGTCTGACCTATCTCCTGTGTACTCTAGTGGTGTGACTATATCAGTTAACAACTCACATGTATGTTCTCTATGTACCCTTCTAAGAGACACAGCTTAGGAAGATAATTCAGGGCATAACTATGCATACTATGTAAAGCCTCATGTCAAAAAGATATATTCTAAAAATCAGGCCTTTTGCCAAGAAAACTAATTTCTTCAAATGCTAGACATGTTTTTTCCAAAATTTCTCTAATGAAACTTAACTTTATTTATGATAACAATATACCATAAATCACAATCATAATTAACATAAATTCTAACTTTGCTTCCTTAACTTATGGAAGGAAGCAAATGTGGAAGTAGCCGATGGGAGAAGGAATTCATTAACATTCATTAGCTACTCTAGGCATGTAAGAATCTTTCCATATCCATTTTTCATTATAGAAAAATATTTAAAAAATCATAGACTATATGAGCTATATTGAGCATTTGAAATTAAAATGTTGAATATATGTTACATATTATACTAAACTATTATTTTTTCATTAATAAGTACCTAAGAAAAAGTTCTAGGAAAACACAGGTAATATGGAAAACTAAGTCTAGTTTTGTACTTTAAATTAAATCACCACATAATTTCCATTTACTAGAAATTATAATTAAATACAAAATGAACAATAGCCATTTTTTTTTCTAAAAATAATTAAGCTTGTTTTACCTTCCTATAAGCATGCAGCTGATCATCTGGAATTCCTGATGGATATAAAATTGTGACGAGATTTGTTTTTTCTGGTAATAAAAAATGCAATGGTTCAGGGACCACAATAGATGTCCCTTTCATGTACTTCAAAATGCATTTTTCCATGTCAGTTAGTTGACTGTGAATTGCATCCACTAGAAGTTTACGAACTCTGTAGGGTGGGGTATTTAAGTTCATTAACACAAGTCATATAGTGGCTACTAAATGAAAATATATAGTCAATATACCCCCAATATAGTTTAAAAAAACCCATCAGATTGAAAGAGGCTTATTAAAGGAAGGCTAAATCATGCAAAGTAAAAGAAATTGCATATTTGCTTTGGGTGGATAGAGGAAAGCCTTCCAGGTTCTGGCCCAAACTTTCCTATTTCTTCCAATAAACATTTAATCACTAATTGCCTTTTAGGTTGATAACAAGGAGTTCATCACAGCAAACACAACCACCGCCCTGGATACGCCCATGTAATGTTTTAAGAGTGGGCTCTGATTCCTCTGGGTGGGGTCTGTAACATACCTTCCCCATGCTTCTTCTGGACCAGCAGAGACAACTGCATCGACCGGCAAGGTCATCGTGATGTAGTGGTGTCCTCCGCTTTCCCTTTCGATGATGGGGGTTACGGCTGCCCCAGAGGTGGTCATTTCCAGCATCAGGTCTATATTTACTACTGGAGGCTATTCAGACAGTAAGTGTTAACTTGTGGAACATTAGCAATACAGAAAGGGTGAATAAGAAGCTTTTTAAAGGACCGTATTTGAAGTTAGAGTATAGTAAATAAAGGTAATTCTTTATTCTATGCTTTAAAGTACCCTGCAGGACTGGGGAGAGTGAGTGGAAAGCAGAGAGAGAATCCGATTGGCCGTGTGTCGATGAATGGTGACATCAGACCTGGGTTCACTGGAGTTTCAATCATCTCTCTGCTTTTGTAAAGATTTAAAACTTGAAAAAAATCTATCAAATGAACATCACAACATTACCACACATCCAAGTAACTTTAAAAAATAAAACTGTATGCACCTCACATAGAACAATTCTGAAGCTATGTTCTGAGTATCAAATTTAGCAAAATCAAGGGTGGTGGGAGTAAAACTTCTGAGATTAGTCAGGAACTCTGGGTTACAGTGGAATTGGAGGCATCAATATGACTTCCACGGGTAAATATGAATATGCACTACAAACGTGTGAATACATTCATGTAAAAAAGCTGCGTACACACCATGGAGAATGGCTGGGTTCTAAGCGAGAACAGGGAAAGCACACATTGCACTTGGAACATTTTACGGATGAAAGCAGGAGTGCTAGTTCAGTTAGTGAGGTAACTGCCATGCAAGAAGGAGGACCTGAGTGTGGTCCCAGGACCCATGTGTACAAAGCTGGATGTGATGCTGTGTTCCTGCATTCCCAGTGCTGAGGAGCACACCAGGAACTGCCACCTGGAACTCACCCTGTAGTTCTGGGTTGGTCTTGAACTCACAGTGATCCTCCTACCTCTGCCTCCCAATTGGGATTACAAGTGTGCACCACCATGTGGCAAGCTTTGCCTCATGGGGAATTGGGGATAACAACTCATTGTTTGCCCACTAAATATTGTAACTCATTATGGACAATAAAAAAAAAAAAAAGCAAAAACAAAGGACCAGGAAAAGAAAAAAAAAATTGTCAAATGATCATCCTCCAGCTGACATTCTGTGTAACCCACATCTGCACATTTCAGCAGTGTCTTAAACATAACCCAAATTGGCTTTATAGCTTCCCCAGCTCCAATCTCCACCCAAGGAAGAAAGTGGTTATGCTATATTCAATTAGTGTCCAAGTACAACCCATTGCATTTCATATATATGTTACTCTCTATATAACTAGTAGTTTGGTCAGGCCTTATGTCCACCCATTCTCACCGACCAGGAAAAAAAAAAAAACTGAAATCATCAACTTTATAGGACTTCATGACTTGAAGAAGTGTCTCCTTTTTTTTTTATCATAAAGATCTGAAAAAGTTGTGGCACCTGGCAGGTATTCAGTAATATGGTTCAAAACTCAGTAGAACCAAAAACAGTATGAAGAACAAGAAATCCTTGAACATTTGTCATCTTATATAGCTTCATGTGTCACTTGACCATTGTTAAAGAATGAGTCTTTTTATTTGTTTTTAGGCAAAAATATAATTTTTGTAAATGTACTCAATTTGTAAATTACTCAAATCTGTTTTATTTTTGAAGTAGCAAAGAAGGCATTAAAACAAAGATTTCTAAGCTACATGCTGCAATGAGATCAAAGTTTAGATATGTAAAGCAGACGTACCTCCTTTTGGAGCTGTGAACTCCGATCTATATTCTGACCAAGTAAGAGGGTTGGATCAAAGTATCTCCAAATTCTCACTCAGCTCTGAATTCAAGGATTTAAGATTTTTACCAGTAGAGAAGACAGATGATTTTCTTACCGTGTTTGATAACTTTTTGTCTTTCTTTCTCATGAATTTTCGTTTCATATCTTCTTGCTGCTCAAATCTAAATTTTAATACATAAAGACATTTACAAATATGAAATGATATTTATAAAATATTTCCAGAAATCTTTAATCGCACTCACTGAATAAACTGCATTATGGTCTTACAAGCAGAGCTGTCAGTCAGCTCTCCTGCGATGGTGTTTATGTCACTGTTCGGCCATATGTACACAGAACTGTGGCGAATTCTGAACACAAGTGCATCTGAAGAAAGTTTCATGGACAAGTCACTCAGCACATGATTTAGTGCCTTCTTGATAAAAATTTCTAGATTAAAGAAAAACGGAAGTTAGGAAAAATCTTAAACTTTTCAACATGACTGCCTCTAAACACACAACAAAAGGAAAGTATAGTAAGGGACTCTGAAATATTCCTTCCCTATTTTTAACCATTGTAGCAATTCAAAAATGTCCTTATCCTGTGTGTGTGTGTGTGTGTGTGTGTGTGTGTGTGTGTGTGTGTGTGTGTGTGTGTGTGTGAAGGCCATAGCTCAACATCCAGCGAGTGTCGTCCTCCATCACTCTCTCCCTTATGTTTTTAGCTAGGGTCTCTTGTTGAGCCTGGAGCTCACTGACTAGACTTGACTAGTTAGCAAGTCCCAGGAATCCTCCCATCCCTGCTGTCTTACCAATGCTGGGATTGGTGGTGGGTGCTGGGGAGCCGAACTTAAGATTGTCATACTTGTGTAGCAAGCAAGCGCTTACTACTGCCTGAGCCATCTCCTCAACCCTTCCTTGCCTAACTTAAAAAAAAAAAAGACAAAATCCTTAGACCATAAAATTTATTATTTTAAAACAACATACAATTCAGTGGCTTTTAGCACAATACAAATTTTTATAATCAGTACTTTTTTGTTTTCATCACCAAAAAGGAAAGTTTCCCCTATAGCAGCCACTCTTTGTTCCTTTTTATTCCTCATTGTTCCCAACTTCCTGTGGCTCTAATGCTCTAGCAGTACAGACCCTATTTTTCATGAATGATTTCATTTATTATCAAGGCATTAGCTTCAGGACCTATAGTCTTTTTAAAATATTTTATTTATATATTTGAAATTTGAGACACAGAGAGAGAGAGAGAGAGAGAAGAGAGAGAGAGAGGAGAGGGGAGAGAGGGGAGAGGGGAGAGAGAGAGAGAGAGAGGAGAGAGAGAGAGAGAGAGAGAGAGAGAGAGAGAGAGAGAGAGAGAGAGAGAACACATGGGCACATTAGGACTTCTGCCACTGCAAACCAACTTTAGACGACCATGCCACTTTGTGCATTGTTTTACCTGGGTGTGGGGAATCCAGCTCAGACCATCAGGCTTTCTAAACAAGTGCCTTGAACTGCTGAGCCATCTGCACAGTCCCCATGTTCTCTAGTTCCTACTCTAACCACTCTCCTGTAGGCTTCACACTCAACCCAATGCTTGTTGGGAATTTGCCCTTGACGTCCCACTGGGATCTCAAAAGAAACAAACCTCAAGCAAAATATCATACTCCTTCTCTTATATTCTTTTCTCAGTTTTTTTTTGTTGTTGTTACTGCCCAAGCCAGAAGCAAGGAGACATCCTTGAAAGCCTTATACAAATCTTGTTGGTTTTTTCTTCCAAGATTCACATACCATTCCAATATAATACGTAATTTAAGACCTGGGGGTGGGGTTAGGGTTAGTTGCAATTGCGTATCTCCTGCAGTTCTAGGAACACTATTTATAGTGTGATCATTTGGGGATATTTGCATGTTTTTATCATACTTTTCTTCAAGAGTAAATTGTCCTAAGGCAGGGGACATGTTTATCAGTTTGTATATAGGTGCCCCATGGGGTGGTAAGGGTGCTGGAATACATGTCCAAATTAAGGTGCTGGAATACATGTCCAAATTAAATCCCATGTAACTCACTAAACATATGGTGTTAGGTTTTTTTTTTCTATCTATAGCTTATTTTCATTTGCAACATGGAGAGATTCTTAGTATAAATCAACCTTAATTTTATAATGAAAGGGAGACCTTTTGGAAGACCTACCATTAGCAGTTGCTAGCTGAAAAGCCAAATCAAGGCCTCCTCTTATTCTGAAAAGTATATCCATTGTTTCTGAAACCTAGAACAAATAAGGCCACAAATCTCTTGTAAAGCGAGACAAACTCATCCTTATATAAACTCTATTTCAGTGTAGCATTTCAAGAAGGCATTAATAAAGCTTAAGTCTACTATATTTCATGTTAGTTCCTTATTTTATGCACAACTAAACAACCCCCAGATTCCCCCCCACCCCAGATTCTAAAGCATGGATTTTGAACCTTTATTTCATACTGAAATCATACAGGAAGTTTAAAATTCTGCTATCTGTGTGGCTGCCAGGGATGCTGAGTGACTGGGGCGAGGTGAGCCCAGGCACACTGCCCTGCGCCTTGCACACCAGCAATTCCAGTGAGGAAAGAAGGGTGAGAAGCACGGTGGAGACAGTGATGGGAGGAAATTATGATCAAAATGCATTATGTATAAGAATGAAAATTGTCAATAAAAAGTTCAAAAAATACAGTCTAGAGGAGTTTCCCAATGACAGGACAACATCAATGGTAAAGAACTAGTTTAAAAATGACAAGAGCACCCAACCCAATATGATGTCACCTTGATCAGGCCACTGCAAGGAGAGTACTGTATTATGATAGAGTATAAACTGGTAGACGTTTTTTTAAATGGTGCAATAGTGATTTCAACTGTAGAAATTTAGCCTAAGAAAATCTGCAAAAATACTGAAAGATTAGGGTATAAAGATGTTAACCTAACTGCCAACAGATTAAATAATCATGAACATCAAACAGTTAGAATATGTCATTTTAGACAAAACTTAAGTAACAAAGGACAATGCTTGTAATTGAAAGAGGAAGAAATCACTTGCAAAATGGAGCTGGCCTGCAGTTCTTAACTTGGGCCCATGACCGAGTTTCAGGTAGTAGATGGTATATGTAAAAAGACATGAATCACTTCGCATGTGTGTGTGAAAGAGAAATAGGGTGGGGGAGAGGCAAGGAAAAGATATTGGGGAGAGGTTTCAAAGGTTTTATCAGACTCTCAAAATATGTTCCCCCCAAGCTAAAAATCCATACTCCATAGTAAGAGCTTACTCTGAAACCAAGAGTAAGTACCACCACCACCGGTGCTAAAGACTGCACATTGGGCATATCTTAACTGTGACCCTCAGAACATTATAAAGCAGGTGTAAAATTTTTCTCGTTTTAGATAGCCCTTGTACTTCTATGAGCACCTTCTTAATTCTACAATTCCTAACCTGCTGAGAGGTCATGAACTTCTACTCCGAAGTTTATTCTAAAGAAGCCATCAAGAATGTCCAAGACATAGTTGGCTTCAATGTCATCCTGTCATCCTACCGCTATTCACCATAACAAAAAAGCAGAAGATCCAAATGACTTGGTTATTGATTTCTGAGAAGAGGTGGGTTTGTCAAGGGTGATTTCCAAGTGTCTGGCAGGCACGATGGGGCGAGCTGTGGTGCCAGGTGGACGTGATGCGTCAGACCTGGACTTGCTGGCTTTAAATGTGCATGGCCACCCCAAAGACAGTGCGGCCAGCAGACTTGCAAACTGCCCTCGGGGCAGCTGGAGAAGCCTCCCGGGGTGCGCAGAGTCCTGAAGCCCACCGGCACCTAGGAACGGGAGGGAAGGGCGGACTGAGCGGGGGACAGGGGAGAGGGACGGCGCCATGCCGGGAGCTAAGGAGTAGACTATTAGCACCAAGATGCGTCCTTTCCCAGGGTCCACACTGCTTCCGCCGGGGTCCTCGGGGAAACTCAGAGGCAGCTGACCCGCTGAAGCACTTACCCCATCCGCGAGCAAGCGGACTGAGGGAAGACAGGGACGCCCACGTCAGCCGGCACGCTCCAGAGTCCGTACCGGAAAAAGCGTCATCGAGAGGCGCAGCGGATGGACTACGACTCCCAGCATGCCTCTCTCTACGGAGCGTACCACCCTGCGCCTCGGCGCCGGCGCAGCAGACGCGGGAAGCCCAGGACTTCTATCGCATGGATGGTGTTGTCTGAGTCCTTCGCACCCCATCGGGTGCTCCCCAGGCCTCCTGCGTGTGCGGCGCGTCAGCGGGGATCCGAACTCTCCGCGGTCCTCCCGAAGCACGCTTGGAATGGCTCCTCCCGTTCCCAGGGCAACGCGCCGCAACAAGCCCCGGCTGTACGCCGAGTGCGGCTGCGCGGAGGGAGCCGCGGCAGAGGCGGCTCTGCGGTGGCCGCTGGTCTCGGGTGCGGCGACAGGTGCTCTTCTCCGCGAGGGGGGCCCGGGGTACCTGTCCACGCCGAGCCTGCTTCCCCACGGAGCAACACAGGTCCTTCTCTCGGTGATCTCGCGGGAAACTCGCTCCATTTCACTTGTTTCCACTTGTTTCTTTGCTTGATTGTGAGTTCCCAGGATGCGCTTTGGTTGTTTGACTTCATTTGTTCTGGCATTTTCAAGT